>JACSZP010028053.1:0-29586 GCA_016161895.1 Pinna nobilis
ATATATATGTGTGTGTATTAGGTCATAAAGCTTGCTGTAAGGTTTGTCAAAATAATCTCGAGTTTATTTTGAATGGGCTTCGACTAAATGGATAGAGTACGCGTACCTGTATACCTATCAATGCGTTAATGTACTTAGCGGCTTAATAAACTTAAAGGTACTGGTGCACGAAGTAATAAAAATTTCCCTTCAAAAATACTGTACAATTACCAAACATCCCATTCTTCTACTATGTATGCAAAGTAACTGATAAAATTTGATATATATATTTCTGAATTGAAAACGATATCTTGTTCTTTGTACTTTTCTGTTCTTTTTTTATTCTGCTTTAATCCACGCTAATTATTCTCTGTAGTACGGTGGCGTCCTATGGGAGTTTATATTTTGCCCTTTTCAGCTCCCAGTACCAGTGAGCAGAATTGATATTTCCATATAACTACTGTAGCTAGTTGGTTTGTTGATTGGTTGGTTTGATATATTGTTGTTTACCGTCTCTCTCAAAAAAGTTTAAGTTACAGTTTATTTAGTGGGGTTCGTGTTACAGTTTTAGTTATAAGTGTATTAGTGTATTTCTATTTGTCATTTTGTCTCCTTTTTGTTTTGGCCACGATTTTGTCTATTGTTGACTTATTCTATTTGTAATACCCCTTGGTATCTTCTATTTCACCCATTTTACACGAGGGCTCGAACGTATTCCTGTGAAGGGCAACAGAATTGGCGTGTGCTCGGCAGTGATTGCTATTGAGTTAAAATGATTCTTTAACATTCCGACACCTATTGCAATGTTGTATAGATACTACAAGTTAAGCATCTTAGTTCTTTTTTCGAGTTTAAGTTAAGGTAAAACCGTTCCGCCTGTGTTACTGAATTCAAATAATGCTTGAAATTCTGTATACAGGGAAATTTTCGCCGCCGTTTTATTTTCGTCCCTTTCACCCCCATTGTCAGTGGGTGAATTCAAAACTGGGCGAATTTGAAATGATAAATTTATCAAATAGATTTAAAATAGGGCGAAACTGTTTCCAAGAGAATTAGGGCGAAAATAAGACGGGGCGAAAATAACCTACAGTAATGGATTCAATGGCAATGTGTCATTATTAATATGTGTATATAAAATTAACGTTATTAGTTAAGACTTTTTATTGATAATTCACAATTAATATTACATGCACAACCGTGTTCATAAGATATTTTAGCAGCGTAACACTATTTGATAAGAAAGTTTAAAGCATTGCAATGTTTACAATTGTTTGGATGTATGGCACTATGGTGACACTTTCTGTAAGGGAATGAGGTGGTTGTCTTCCATACATGAATCGTTATTTCAAGAATACCTCTGTAACAAAATGTCACCAAGGGTTTGTCTTTTGATATATTTTCCCATAAAACTGTAAATCCCGAAATTTTCGCGGAACCTTATTTTCGCGAAAAGGTTGCTCTGTAATTATTCGCGACACGCAATTTTCGCGCGTGTGTATGCTAAGTATGGCAAGTTATGTTCCATGATACATGTTAGTGTAATTCTAGTAAATTTAGCGAGAACTTTATTTTCGCGAGTATGAACTCTCGCGTAATTACGCGAAAATAAAATTTTCGCGAATAAAAGTGGATTTATAGTATTGTGGTATAATTTGCTTAATCTACATTAAAACTCCTCAAACAATCAACTACGGGCACGGTTCTCTACTTGCAATACAATTTAGTAGCAAGTCTGATCGTAGCTTAATTAATTTACTAGCAAGTCTGACCATAGCTTTGTTTGTCTTAGTATACGGTGCCGTTCTTAATCTTATATGGAAATACATGTATAAGGAAACTATCGTAATTTATGTTTTAATTTTCCACATTACGAAAATCTAAGTACATGTATGTGATCGCTTTGTAGATACCTTGATTTCGTCATTTCCGGAGTATGCTTTTCAATTTATGTACCGATGTTGTATGGAATTTGCCTAATTTAACTACTGCTTTAGAAGGAACATGGCAGCTGTGGTTAGCAGACACGAAATGATGACTCTTCCCGAATTCCTGATCTCACTCGTTCTCGAGGTTTACTTGCAGTCTTATGTTGATTTTCTTTAATGTGTATTTTGTTTGATTTTTGTATGTTTGAACGTCTAATGAATTTTATATACTAAATATATATGGTTTTGTCTATCTAGCTTGCATCACAATAATGATAAACTGACAAGTCTTACGTCAATCCGTGTAATGAATTATTGACTTCTAATTATTCATGGTTTTTGTCTACCCAGCTTGCATGACAGCAAAAAGAAACTGACAAATCTTTATGATTAAGTTTATTGAAGAAAAAATCGTTGTACACAGGTGATTTCTATGAAAATAGAGTTTTTGACACAACGCAATTGTCTTTGATATAAAAAGGAAACTGACGTCCAACTCATCAGGGAGACAAAAAATTGATCATGGTATGGACATTATACAGTTCATTTTTTTTTTTTGATATAGGGTTTGGGATAATTTAAACACCGAGATAGAATTTCTGTTTTATATCAGAAAGCAGTAAATCTATACACAGAAGCAGACTGTTCAACACTGAATCAGATAATCGAAACACATATCAATGGGCCCCGTCCTTCTTCTTAAATGATTCAATCACATCTGTAAAAGAAAAAAACACGAGAAAATCACGATTCTTTATATGTTGAATATTTACTTAACATCTATATATTTCATGTTGTCAATTATAGAAAAAATGATACAAGGTGTGCATCGTCTAGGCGTTAAATGGACATATATGATCTACTGTACATCCAATATTTTTGCGGAACCTTGTTTTGGAGAAGGGGTTGCTCTGTAATTATTCCCGACACTATATTTTGGCGCATGTACATGCTTAATATTGTAAGTTACGTTGCATTGTGGATGTTAATGTAATGTTAGTAAATTTAGCGAGAACTTTATTTTCGCAAGTAAGTGCTCTCGCGTAATTACGCGAAAGTAAAATTCTCGCGAGTAAAACTGGATTTACAGTATATAGAAACTACATATACCAATGTAAAAATCGCCAGACGAATCAGGAGACAACATAGAAATTTGGTGAATATTGGACAAATAAGGACCTCTGAAATACTAGAGGTGGGATCAGGTGCCACGGGGGAGTTAGCTTCCTCTGGCGACCGGCATGTTATTAGGCAAACACGGGTCTCCTAAAATTCAGATTTGTGATCAATATGTGTCATGGAGGAGCCAACATCCCTTGTTGATCGGTCTAATACCACGTGAATCCTACGTTGAGTTTTGCATGACAAGTAGAATTAAGAATTAAAAACTACTCAGTAAGTGTTGAATAGGTGTCTTTACCTTATGAAAAGACAGCAGGAATTACTTCAGTTCGCACACATCTTACATCGAATTGACAATAATGAAAATAAAAAAAATCGTAAAAGTATCTGATGAGATAGTAATATACGGCGTGTCACATAAACAACTGCCTCTTGTCAACTTTGATGAAGTCTTAACCTGTGCAGCTGTGGTCAACATATCAGAGATAGTAAACACCATGTACTTTAGTATAAATAGTGTCATTTTTGTGCTTGTTCAAAGCCCCGGTTCATAATCTTGCACTCATATTGAGATGTCTGTCAAATGTATGTCAAGGGATTCATATATTCGTTTATGTTCGGTACATTTGACCTTTGGGTAGTGATCGATCGACATTTCTAGTAGCAGCGACAGGCACATCCAACCTGAGAACTCATAGTCTTAAAGAGGGCGATAAATCCATGCATTATTTGACGTTTAAAATGAGAGAGAGAAGGAAATGAGATTGAAAAACAAGCAGAGAGAGAGAGAGGATGACAATAGTAAATAAATGGCGTTTATACACATCTTATGACTTGACATATAATTATTGGGCAATGTTACACAATGTAATAAAAAAAACGTGAATCCAAATAAAACCATTTTTACCAATATCAGGAATGCATTCTCCTTTGTCAAACACAAGCCCCAGGTTTTTGCAAACATCCGGTGAAGCGTTACTTCCAACACTTCGTCGGATTCGCTCTAGTTCGACTTCATAATCTGCATGTAAAAATAGAAATATATTACAAATCAACACTTGAGCTAAAAGTACCATTGATGCATCATCTATGAACCAGAATAAAGCTTAAATACCATGATATGATTTATGAACTGTTGAACCCTCAAACGTGTTGTTATATCAGGATTGTTTTAGTATTCCTTTACGACATTGATAGTAGGTTCTGATTTATTGGGGTCCGTGTTACTCTAGCTTCAGATTGATGTATTGTTGTGTGGATCACTGTCTTTAGTACATGTATGTTCTTCTTTTAATTCGGCCGTGGTGTTGTCTGTCGTTCTAGGTGTGAATGTCCCATTGTTATCTACAATTTTCTTCTTTTTTTTTTAACATTCTCGTGATCAGTGTTGTAATACTAGTGTATCAACTATGGCCCTAAGCATTGATTGTGTCTGATAAAAAGAATAATGACATAAATAATTGTTACTTTTGAAATTATGATTGATAGCATGTCAGGTTATTCTTTTTCCTTTCATTTTATTTATTTGTTGATTATAACAGTCAAATCTTGCGTCACTTCAATGGTTAAAACTGAGCCACAAATGTCTTATTTTATTTATGTTCGATTTCGATTTTTTTTTTTTTTTTTGGTGTTCTGAAAATATATGTAAAAGGTCATCTGTAATTTAAAATTGTAGAAGTACTAAAGGATGTCTGAAAATCCAAGTCCTAAAAAACATGACACGTTGAGGATGATAACAGCCTCAATGTGGAAAACAATTGCAAATCGCTAAGGGGATGGGACCAGGTGTCTGGAGTAAGCGACCCCTGTTGTCATACCTCACAAGTCGCATAAGTTACGTAAGCTGGCATAACCTTACATCCTAAGATATTCTTTGATAATTTATATTGACTTTACAAAGAAAATGAAAGTCGATCGGAATAGTTGTCTTGTGGGCGCAGACAAAGTGCACTGGTTTGTAGTTGCAAAATTGATAGTTTCCTCTCTCCAGAATAAGGCAGTAGATTACGCATATTTGAGTCTTAGAGTATTAAGAAAGAACCAAAGTTCGAAATCTTTTCCAGCAGGATGTTTCATATCAATTTCTTATTCAGTATTAATTCAGTGTTCCATTGACAGGGCGTATCACGTTAGATATATATATATATCTCGGTGCATGTGGTCATAAAGAACTTGGTATAGGTAAGAATATGAGAGGTCATCATGAGCTTTGAGGCAGGTACAATACAATTTGACTAAGTTTAAAAACTGACGTAATTAATACGTAAGACAAATAATCTGATAGAAAGCAGTATATCATCTACGATTCCCACAGTAAGCATTGAATCATACAAAATATGTGTATTGTTTACCATATGGATTTGTCGACCATTTTATAAACATAACGCTGGTGTTTACAAAGGAACTTAGTGGTGACCTAATCACAGATTTAATCAGATAAACAATATTGAATTTTCAAGAGTGTGCTTGTAATCGGAAACATTTTTAGAATACCGGGTAATCGATTCATCCGACATACCTATTTCTGATCGATTAACAGAAGTTTAACTTTATTTGTGTTTTAATTTACGCAAAAGAAAGTTCCATATTTGAGTCTTACAGTATTTAGAAGTAACCTGAGTTCGAAATCTTTTCCAGTAGGATGTTCCATATTAATTTCTTATTCAGTATTAATTCAGTGTTAACCTACCTTAGAGTTTTTATCGTTAACATCATCAATGTTGACATATTAACTTATTTCTATTATGCTTGGGTGTAAATAATGAAATTGAAAATAAAGATGGCGTCCACGTCTTTGAATTGAGTCTTAACATATGTGACTGTGAAAATCCTGACGTTTTTCTAAATACAATAAAAAGAATGATAAGAATACCTTCATTGAATTACGACTTTGTTCTACTTACCCGACGACATGTAATGACCCATAGCCACCATCAGAATCAGAGCGAAAACAAAGATATGAAGATTTTTCCACATTTTGAAATGTAACACAACTTTAACAAAATTTATCTTTATTCGCTCAGAGAATTTTCTGTTTTGTATTGATCAAGCTTGTTAAATGTTTTGGCATAAAAGTGTGCTAAGCCGTAAGATTAGTAAGATTATCATAATACTCAGTAAAGAATTAGAACTCTGAAAACTAATCCGCTAATCTCACTCCAGTTTTAATTTTAATCGTTTTTGAAATGTATTGATCAATATTACTAAATTGTATATGTTCTGTTTCACGTGTACGTAGTTTACTTATAGATTAAACGATTTATTGGCTTAATTTGAGAATGCATTAGTTCTCTTTGATAATCTTTCTCTTAAGAAATGGCGATTCATTTCGTTTTAGATGGCTGTAAAAGTTATTGAGAGAAGTACTCATCATTCCCATTAATAAACATAATAAATAAAATATTGTTAATAGTTATCATTATTATTTATATAAATTTTCTTACTACTCAATGTAATACACAAATGTATTAACATAAAAAAGAAATATGTATATATTAAAAATATTTAACAAAAATATTAAGAAGTCAGTGTCTCCATCGCCATTGTTATAGTCATATCATAATTATAGTCCTAATCATTGTCATTGTTAACATCAGTCTTTTTTTTATTATCATTTTTCGTTATTATAAAATCACTTTCATCAATATTATTTTATTTCAATTATAATTGTAATTACGCGCTGTACCGTTACATTATGGGTGTTTTCATGACGCTTTGAATAGTGTTATCATTATCTTTACAATTACTACTATAATTTTTATTATCATTATTACTGTTGTGATGATGATGATGATTATGATGATGATAATGATGATGATGATGACGACGACGATGATGATGACTATTATAATCATTACCGTGATTGCTTTATTTACTATTATCATCATTATCTTTGGCCGGTAAATATACTTTGTTTTTCAGCTGTAATAAAAGGGAGATAACTGCTAATGATTCTAGAATAATACGCATAAAACACGGAAAAGAAAACGCTACATTCCTGACAAAAGTTATGTCGCATATTCAGTAAACGACAAAGCAGGAATCAGATAAACACATTACATTCAGTATATAAAAAGCAGTTTTGAATTCAGCGTACTGTCGCCAGATTGGTCTGTAGTCATCAGTAGACTTAATTCTGAATTGGTTTTCGTCGCTACACCAAATGACACGTTCCTTTGTACGTTTGTGCAGGATGTTATGTCTAATGTCGATGAAACGGTATAACTAACTTAGATCGTGACACGAATGTTTCATGCATGAAGAAACCTCTGTTTTGCTCGCGACATGAAAAAGCATACATAAAAATGTGATGCAGGATTTCAAGCGTGTCGAAGATCAAACCATAAACAATTCTATCTCATTAGTCTCTGGATATTAATTTAGTTCTATTTACATTTTCTTAGCATCAGTGAACTGCTAGACCACTTATCTTCACGTGCGTATAACTTTATTAAGGTTATTTTCGCCACATGTTATTTTCGCCCCTGTTATTTACGCCCCATGTTGTTTTGGCCCTAACTCATGCATACATTTAGGCCTCACTTTGAACTCGTCAATTCTCGTCTTTATTCTCTATTCAATGAATTTGCCGTTTTGAACTCCACTGTACACAGTAAGCGAAAGACATCGGTTAATGGAAAAATCCCAGGATGGGGACGTCATGCCGGAGACATTATTTACATTTTCCGCAGACACAAGAGTACAGCTGAACTTATTTTCAATGGGGCCTGTCCATTAAAAAGGGGGAAATTCCCATCCAAATTCAGATATAAAGTCCAGACGGAGTTGAGAGCCAACTTTAGGGATCTATATAAATAATTGATCAATGAGCATCATAAATTTCAAACGACAACATTAATTAATAACCGAGGTATCTTTGACGAAGTTTAAAAGTGTCGCATGGGCGAAAGAGTTGAAGCAAATATAACCGTAGAAGTTAAAGGATAATTCCAATTCATTTTCCGTAAAATGTCGTTGACTTAGCAAACAGGTGGGGTTTAATGAGAATTGTTATGTGGGTTTACTAGGCAGGTATTCACATAAACATCTACAGAAATAAACAAAGGTTTTCAAAATGCTGGCAAGTGGTACGTATGCGTAGGTCTTTGAGACGTTTGTAATGTAGTTATCTGATCCCTCCGTGTCGTTTACTGAAGATGCGACATATAACTTTCGTCAGGAATGTAACATTTCTTTTCCTCCGCCGCCTTGTGACATAGGTCATACATTCATAGCATGATCTCATTTCTAGACACACCAGGCTATACTTAGAGAATGAAGAATTAACGCTATAGATACATGTATATTGACAGGCTACAACAAGTGCTCATTAATTGGCTTAATATTTCATGTCATTACTTCATTTGCATGATACACAAAGATGTCTTCCTTGTCATAATGGACGTCGCCATGTTATTTCAAGATATCTTTCTGCTGAGTAAAGGCTAGAATAAATCTGAAGTTCCTTCATTTAGGATTTTGTTGTGTATATGTGTAACGATATTTTTTCAAAAATTATTAAACAGTAAAACTGTGAAATAAACAAGCTTAAAATTACGTTACTTATAACGCGACAAAATATTGACTTGCATAGATTTACGATTTAAACTTATCAAAGTTATTTCCCTTTCCATGGTTGCCATGAATTATTTAAAAATAAGAAGTTTGAGATGTAAAGTGGAAAACAGATCAGTCTTAAGATAATGAATACACTTTTCTTATATTCTTTCCGCCATGACACCGATCATGTCTTATTTATGATAATATCTGTATAAAAAAGGGTAAGGTAACGAACAGTGATCGATCTTATAATTCCTATAAAAATATGGACAAACACGGACCCCTGGACACACCAGAGGTGAGATCAGGTGCTTAGGAGGAGTAAGCATCACCTGTTGACCAGTCACATCCGTCGTGAGCCCTATATCTTGATCAAAGAAACGTTATCCGTTTATTAATAAAAAGTAATCAAGCTAGTATGGAATATATTCTATCTTTGTTTAGTGGTATATATATTGAACTATTTCTGTAGATCCAATCGGTTTGAAACTCGATTTTTTTTAACTCCTGCAATGCGCTGGAATATCTTAATAAGCTCTATTGAATTTTTTTTACCTCTTTGAGTAATTATTAAATTTTCGGAATTCGAAAAAATGAAAGCATAAGTTCCAAACGAGACTACTAGAGATGCTACCTGTATGATATGTGATAAACATGCCTCCCTTTTAGCAAAACTTTCAACAAGAAAGATGATACATATAAGCAATTTTGTTTGATAAAATAAGTAGAGTTATATCGGATTTGAATTTATAATCCAACGGAATTGAAGAACCTGTTATTATAAATAAGGTTTGTTAGGTTTCTAATGTTTATGAACCTATGGCTGTGATACGCGTATTCTCGTAGCAGCATTTGCAAGTAATCACATTCGATAAATGTCGTTCATCAGTCGCAGTTGTACTCACTTGATACGATCTTGTAAAAGAGTGCCTCACAAGAGCATGCAGTATTTCCATTCTGTTATACCGGCGATGATATCTTATCCGTATATATTATCGTTTACCACATTGCCTTCACTAAGCCTATAGAGTACAATGTCACACAGCAAAATATTTATTAATGTGTATTCTGCGTATTTTGACCAATATACTAAGATTGCATTCTAGTTTTGAAAGTAAGTTTTGAAAATTAACTCTATTTTGTTACTCTCTAAAGATAAAGATTGTGTTACAGAATTATCTATTGTAAAAAAAAAAAGGAATGAAAAGAACAGGTACCAAGCATCAATTCGACGTCTTTTGACTAATGTACTACGATTGCATTTAACATAAATTTTGAAAATACACTACATTTTGTTACTGCCTATGAATATCATTGTGTTACAAAATTATATATAGCTAAAAAGTATGAAAACCACAGATACCAAGCATCAATCGCCAGAGAAATCAGATGATATACATTTGGTAAATGTTAGACAAACATGTTGAATATCAATGCCGCCCGCCCCAACCCCAGACAAATTCAGATGAAATAATTGAGAAATGATATCTCGTCAGAATAGGTAAAGAAAATACAAATGTATTTTGATATCAATAACTACAATGGACAAGCAATTTAATATTTCATTCAGTTAGATAATGAAATAAGATATGTTTGCTTTTGATGCAACATTATCAGGCAAAGAAGTTTATAACGAACAGACCATTTTTAGTTTGAGATTTTGGTTGGATGTTTTCTATTACAAATTTGGATAAATGTCATTTGTGCAATGTAGCAATGTTAGGGATAATTTTCTTGTCTTTTGTTCTTTTCGTTTATTGATTTATTGATTCATTGATTTATTTATTTTACTATAATTTTCATTTGCACTCAAAACATAGGCGACTTTTCACATACCTTCCCGTTCGTGTCGTGACCATTTTGTATACAGTATTTAGATACGTTATCCTTGCTTTTTATATGTCAATTTTTTTCTGGCATACTGTGTTATATTGCTTTACAATGAACTCAACGGATGTCCTCGGTGTGTCTATTCATACACTCTGTCTTTTTCATAATTCTGTTCTTCAGTTAAACAAACAAATAAAAGAAACAGCAGTATTGAAATAGAGGGTAGAAGAATAATCAACTTTAATGCTTCAATTAATTAACACTAATAATTATTTCATTAGAATGTTACACATCTACCAGATGTATTTCAGGCATGCGTGCTAGGAGGATCATTTTGACAGTTCCGCCTCTGCTTTGGGTTAGCTGTATACATTCATAAGTTCTACAAATGACAGCATGATAAAGAAGCCAGCTGAATAAGATCCAAGTACTACAGACGTCTAAATCATTAGTTGTATTGTTGTTTTTCCTCCCACTCAGATTGTTTCTTTCATGTGAAGGTGTCACTGAAAGCCTGCAACGAGTTTCAAATTTTGGTATTTGCACGACACGCAGGACCGTTTAGGTTAGACAAATCGAGACCTTCAGTGACAAGGGGCTTTTCCTGTCTGTAGGTCAAGTACAACAGATCTTTACTTCGAGTTTTAAAGTCGAATATTTTGCATAGTTGACCGTCACGAAATATCGGTGTCACAGATAACGGGGGTGGGGGGGGGGGGGGATCCATTCCCGCTTTCGTACATCTAACCTAGTTAACTACCATTGCCAGATAAAACTTACTTCTATATTTGAAAGAAGTAGCACGACGAGTGCCGTGCATGGAGCAGAATTTGCTTACGCCTCCGGACCATGTGAAATCATCCAGGTTATCAGTTGGGACTCTTGTTAATCTATTTTAGTGTTTACATGTATAATGTCGTTTTAATTGTTTTTTGTAGTAAAAGGAGTGAAGTAGAAGATACCAAGGGGCATTCCAAATTCAAAAAGTCAATGACAGACAAAACCGTGGCAAAAACAAAAAGGAGAAGGACTTTTTTTGCCATGATTTTGGCTGTCGTTGTTGTTCGATTTATAATTGTAATGACTCCTGGGTATCGTCAACATCCCATGTTACATTAGAAACAGAAATAGTGAATAAAAATTCAACATGAATATTGCTTAAAATCATTAACTTTATTAAATCACCAGAAAGTTATACATTGATGAATGTTATCTAGCAGCAACATTCGGACCCTTTCGGAAATGCTCGGTTTGACTGAGTATAAGGATAATTACAGCAGGTGAGATCATGATTAAACAGCTAGCTGACTACGATCCAAGTCTTACAGGTGTATGAATCAGTCTGCATACCCATACAACTTAATCATCTGACGTAATATTTCCAAAAGCATATGGCAGTGGCGATGTTCTGTGCATGGTACAAACCATGATGCATTGATGTTTGTTTGTTATTGTACTGACATATTAAATGGAGAAATGCCTTTGTATAAGGCCGACAAAACTTTCCGAAACAAACATCGAAATATTAACGAGCCGATACTCAACTAAAATTTATGATACTATTCCCTCCTAGTAATAGTTTTCAAGCCAAAGGAAAATGACTTTTTTGATAACAACTTAATTTTCAAAACATATTTTCTAAATTTTTGGCAAGACGGCATGCCTTTGATATAAGAACAAAAAAAAAAACAAATTTTAAAGATGGATAGAATAACAATCCATTTTATTTCGGATCATGTTTTTTTCTAAATTTTACCGAGCATATGAATTATTTGAGTAGGTATCAGTCAATTAACTAACATGCCCTTCTTAGGCTCTTAGGTTTGCCCGAAGGTCTCGTCAAGAAATGAGAGTTCTTATGCTCAACCCAATTCGCTTAATAATTGGCAAGGGATGCCTTCGGGGCAGTGCTGTATTGTTTTGTTCTGCCTTACAATTAACCCCAAATTGTGAATGTATATGATTTTCTTTTCAAAACAAACTGAAAGTAAAATAAATCTCTACTACGTGAACGACTTAAAATTAGAACACAAGTCCACACTCACCAATGCTATCTACAAGAATAAACATACGAGTAGTGAGAAATATTTTAGAAGGTTACATTTTTGGCATAAGAGCAAATAGTTTGTGTGATTGGTACATTTGTTTAAAATAACCTAAATACATCCAGTATAAAGGCTAATTTTCAGTGTTCATTAGTACTTGTAAATTGTGTCTGCCGAATTAAACGTACGCTATCATAGTATAAATCAACAATTCCAATTGATAATGCATAAAAACGTGAATTATTTGTCCCTTTGGCAGTGCACCAAGAAATTCTAATAACACAAATATATGCACACTGGTGACGTAAGATGTTTGCGTTGCCATGATAAATATAACCCGACCGAAGACAACAAAATATTGCAAAGAAACGAATGAGTCATAAGGACAATAGAACGTAAAAACTGTGCGTATTACAGTAAGGATGAATATGTACGCATGCAATCACATTGACGTGCTCATAGATTTGAATGCTTTGTGCATGCTCATACAGAGGGCATTGTGTTAGGGATACGACACGACATTGAAAAGAATACATGAGGGAAGGTCGACGAAATCAGAATATTTGAACTCTGTGGTTTTCCCTGTCACATACGACAATGTTCCCATTCCCTAATATACCGACCCCTTCAATGCCTTTAAACTGTCCACTCCCACTTCCATAACTTCCAAACATGCAGTAAAATCGTCCGTCATTATAGAATACTTGTATTCTATTGTTACCGCTGTCGGCAACTATAACAAAACCTTGTCCATCAATGGCAATACCCTTTGGGTGCCTCATTTGTCCTTGCATGGTACCAGCTGAACCGAAAGTAAACAGAAAATCGCCATACATTGTGAAGACTTGGATTCGATGGTTACCACTATCAGCCACATATACTCTGTTGTCGTGGCTAACAGCTAGATAGTGAGGATTTTCAAATAAGCCTACTCTATGACCCATCGCACCGAATGAACGAACGAAGCGTCCATTTGACTGAAATACTTGAACCCGATGGTTTTCTTTATCACATACATAAATAAAACCCATGTTGTCACACGATACGCCCCAGGGATACAATAATTGACCGGTCTCAACACCTTCCTGTCCAAACATCAACTGGAAGTTACCATGGTGATCAAATACCTGAATTCTGTGATTGTATCGATCAGAGATAACTATCTGTCCAAAACTATTGACTGCAATTCCAGAGAGACAGTCGAACTCACCCTCCCCGTCTCCATAGCAACCGAATGTTTTGATAAATCGGCCAGATGAATCGAAAATGTGAACACGATGGTTGCTACTGTCCGCTACAAAAATATTATTTTCTCTGCTATCCACAGCGATGCCTCTCGGCCATGTAAATTCTAGGAGATCGTTGCCTCTTTTACCGAAGCCGAGAATGGGATGACCCTTGTCTTCATATTTATTTTCAGCAGTTCCAGTAATGCTTTCAAGCTCATAGGCGTTTACGCTTTGTCCGTTTACAGCGCCATCTGACGACGAGGATTCAGAGTATGTATCGTCATCGTAATTGACATCGAATCTTACTGATGGTCGCAAAGGCACAATACCATCTCCATCTTCGGAGCTATCGTCCCCCATGTATAATCGATTTCTTGTTGGTTCTTCTGGAATACTTCGTATTGGGTCATAGTCGTCATGCCTACTGGATGATAATAGGCTGCGCGCCTGGTTTATGCTATACAGAGATGCTCCCGTGCTTAAGCTTCGAAAACGCCTTTCAGCAAGTGACGATGGTGAACTACTTGGAGTCAAAAGTCTGCTACGTCCTAAAATACTTGCTATTCGACTGTCTGTATAATGGTGTCTTCTTCTGTCTTGAATTGATGGTCTTGTGTAAACTGAGTTATCAACAAAAGTGTTACGGAGATCAGCAGAATACCCATTAACTCCACTACCCGTACTTCCCGACAATCTAGGCGACTGCGGACTCTGATATGAGGACACAGATGAGGTACTTGAAGGCGGGGACAGTGCGGATGACATTCGAGGTTGTGACTGTATCGATGCTACTGGTTGAGATACAGCTGCTGTCACAGTCGAACTTGTTCGTGTTGCACAAGCTGTTGACTGTACCGCATTTGTGATTGTCGTGGTAACGGGGGAGCTAGATTGATGCGGCAGTTCTAAGGAGGAGTTATTTGAGGAATCTTGAGAGCCACTCCGTGAATGATTGAGAGAAACCTCACCGAAATTTGTAATAGCATTAGACAATCTGGACTCTTCAATAATGAACTGTAAATTCCTTTCTCTAGGAAGAGAATAATTACCGTCCTCATAGTTCCTTATATTATCCATATGCTCAGCGCATTGGCGCTTAAGTGCCACAATATCTTCATCGGGGATGTTGTGATGCGCCCTTGAGAGTAATGATTCTGTTGTATCACAGAAACTGGCGATGCTTGCCATTTCTATTTCAAGGTTTTCCTGATGCATTCGCAAAGATCTTACTTCCCCTAACAAAAACATCTCAACCTCACTATGCAGTAACCTCTGTCTTCCCCGCAGTTCCATGATGTATCTCTCAATTGTTTCAGTAATATCCGACTTTGCGGATTCGGCCCTTTGCCTAATTTGTTCAGATTTCCTTTCAATCACACTCACGGCATCCGATATTACAGGGATCCCTCTCCTTATCTGTCCCACCAAGCGATTGACGTCAGATTTAACTTGATCGATATGTGATCGTTGACATTGCTCACATACTATGCGATCACAGTGAGCACACCGGATTAAGGTAACTTGTCTTGCACACACAGCGCACCCAGATCTGTGTGCGGATGTGTCTGTTATTGCATATCGACTAGATGGAGCAGACTCAGGGGCACTGCTACTTTTAGAAGCACAACAAGCAGCTTCCTCTGCGAAGTATAAATCTTGGGCACTATTTGCTTGATTGTCATATCCTTCGTTTGTTTCAGTTCGTGTCTCGTTTTGACCCCCCTGCTGAATTGGTAAATCAAGAAAGTTTTTGATCGTTAAATTGTTCGGATAAGCAGAAACACCTTGATATGGTACAAAATGTTCTGCCCTGCATTCCGGGCACTTCAGACTTCGAGTTAGTCCTCTCACCAAGCCCTCCAAACATGGCGACTCACAAAATGTATGTTGGCATGGTAGTAACTTTGGTTGCTTGTACCTGTCCAGACAGATTGCACAGCGTAACAACTGTTCTATGCTTTCTGCGGAATAACTCTCACCAGTCGCCATTGTTGTGGATACCTGAAATCACAAAAAAAATCTTTGATAGAAATAGTAAAACAAATTGGTTGATTTCGAAAATTGGCTATTAGTATATTGGTAATGGGCATGATATATTCCGATAAAGATATCATGATACATGTATATGCCGTCTACCAACTTGAGTATTGAATGTCTGTTTTGTAAGCTGCTTCAAATTCGATTATTTGGAATCGACAGTAAAAAAGGCGACTGCAGAAGATACCAATTTGGGGTTTTTTTTCATCTTAAAAGAATATGATGCTTCATATCATTATAGCATCTGTAATGTCAATATTGGCCTACAAATACACAGATTTTTTAGACCACATATGTGTCCTATCTAGCAGAAACGTTCTTATTCAGTATTACAGGTCTCGTACCAAACCAAAGTCAATAACACAGGTAGTATTTTCTTTTTCTTTTCCAAACGCTAGGTGCTTCAAGCGATAATTGCATTCATGATAATGACCTAAACAATTGAGGTTCCGCAATTACATTAGGGAATTTACTTGAGAAAAATCCTCCACTTAGCAAGGGCTTCGAATGCCAGGCATAATCGAAAATGTGAGGATCTTATCCGGCACATGATGTCGTCCCAATAATTGATAGATTCTCGAAAAGAGGCGTCCAACAACAACGCAAAAATAAACAAGATATCTAGGTTTTATTTCTCACATGATGTAATGTTATATTTTTATCTTGGTTTCCATGACACACATAAATAATGCACTAAATATAATTTCCCGTAAACTGGAACATTTACAGAGGATCTGTGATATACTTGACGTATCTTAAATTGTATATGACATGGAAGAGGGGAGTTGTAATTGTGAGATCCATCATCAGAGAACGAAGTAAATGTTTGACAAGGGTATCCATGTCTAACGAGGAGCCAATAGACATTTCCAGTCCGTGTTATCAGATTGAGGAACTGCGAAGATGGGTTAACACAACGTCTTTGCAGAGGAGTCTCATCCTTTTGCACACGGTGTTTGGAACTTAGGAAAAAAACACCTTTCTACCTATTTGATCATAGTACAGCTCAATTCGAATTCCATTTGGCCATTAGTTCAGGGTTTTTAGACTTACATGTTCTCTACTCATTCAGAACCAGTTGATATTAGTTCTGTGCACTCTAAATGCAAACAAATTAAATGTTGGCTTCAGACTTTTCTTTCACTTATACAAAGATGATGCATCACATTTAAAACTTTCTACATCAATGAAAACAACACCACTGTATATCCAGGTGAGCTTGAGATAAGAGAAACTTACGTGAGCAGTCTGTCAGCCCCGTATCAAAACCCTTTGCAGACAATACGTCGCCTGAACAATACACTTTATTGCAAACTGATTTTGATGTCTTTTATTTTGCATTTTGTTTAAACTTTGTTGTTTTGTTGTCAGGTATCTCTTTTTGGATGGGGTACTGTCGTTACTTTTATCATTTCTCCTATTGACTTATGTCTGCATCAATATGATGTTGGCTTCTGTTTTATACTAATGTTATCCTACTCTAAGAAAGATTCAAAATGTAGCAAGTAGTTTCTTGATAAGGTGTTTCGGTTTCCAAGGCCTCATCTGAAGGACAAATACAAATAATTCAAAGCAGTAAATTCGAATCCCTGAACGCCTAAAGACGAGAATCCTATCATACGAAAGGCTGTTTCATCCATTTACATTAAATTATCCGCCTACACCCCCATGGAATACTTGTCTTTGTTGAAGATGATAAACTGCAGCTACCGATTTAATGTTTTTGTTTAAGAGTATGATAGCATTCCAACAAACTACGCAGAAAGATTTCCACTGTGCATGACGAACTTTCTGTTCCATTGAGAACTTTTTATTGTCAAATTAGAATAATTGTCATACATTTTGACGGGTACCTTTCCAGAATGATAAATGCTACAGCGGCTGAGGAGATGATGCATTCGACTCATCGGGTTGTCGTAGATAGATTGTGTTATTATGAACAGAAAATTGTTATATTTATGAATGAAAGCAGGAGGGAACACTCTTATTCTGGTCGCTAGATCTCAACCAAGTCACTATTTCAAACAGAAATTCAATTGTAGTGCTTACATTTGATTTACTTTATTGATTAGTTATGCTTTTATGAAGATATCTATTTACCAAAATCAATGGAATAAACTAAGAAGGGACTATTTTCTCTAATTACTTTCCAATTTTTTTATCATGCTTTTCGCTTGCTTTTTTTCAGTTTTCAGTAAATTTGACGTGTTGTCAAAATACACTCTTTTAACCAAACAATAAATACTAGTACTAGTCGTCTTAAATAATTTTGCAGACTCTTTTCGGAAACCCCCAACACATCACTTTTATTCGAAATTATTCGTCATATGACCCTGTTTCTTTTAAGCCTCATTTCAGTTATACTTCTTCTATCCCCCATTTGCACATTTTTAAATTGTAAACTATTTTATTTTTTTTAACATCCTATTTTTCTTTCCATAATGCAACAATTAATAGGAGGTTACACAACCAAATTGTGAGGAATTTGATATTTATTTTTACACAACTTTCCAAAATACATGTAGTTTATAAAATTTGATATGTCAGTGTTTCTTTTCCCATAAGAACAAAAATTATTTTACCACCACGAACTTCAAAGCTTTCGTACAAAACCAGATTATTTAAACGATTCACCGTACACAGGAAGTGTTGGTAAATAAAACAAAGCTACAATATCTCAGCCTAATCTTTTTTGACATTTGTATCACATTAATTACATAAAATACACTTAGGTAATGCATGTGTGTGCACCGAAGCCACGATTATGTATCTGCTATGTATTTTCATTGCAGGTCATGCGTTTTTACTCCTCGTCATACACATTCCACGCGTATGATGCAATACGTTCCCTGAATGCAAGTTAATTAATATATGAAGGGTACACAAAGTATCTCCAAACTTCCGTTGAATACGTCAATGTAGTTCGCTCTATCTATAACTTATAACATGAATTATTATGTCTACCAAAATGACCTGAACTGACCTAGAAACTACCAGTCTACAGTCGACTTTAGAAGCTCTAAATATGTATTTCCTGACACCTGGTCCCATCCCGTTAGGGATTTGCGTTTGTTTTCCACGTTGAGACCATCATTATCCTAGACTTGTCATGTTTTAGGACTTAGATTTTCAAATATCCCTCGGTACTTCTTCAATTTTACTTCTAACAGTTTTGTATGTTTATTTGTTTTTGTTACTATTTAGGCAGATGACTGAGTGAAATAATCCCGGTTCCTACGTAGGGTCCCAAGTTGAAAATCCCGGACCTTCAGGGTGTAAACTGCCAATATTTCTAACGTGACTAACATTGACGGAAGCTGTACTCAAACCAGACGTGATAAGATGTGTGGTTTAAAAGAAAATGCTCTCGCATATCGCTTACCCATAGTTGATTCTAAATCTTTATGTTCGCTCTGTCTATAATTCATAACAGAAGTTATTACGTCTATCCAACATGACCTGAACTGACCTACTAGCTACCAGTCTACTTTAAGTGTCCAAGATATTTGTTTCTAACCGTTTTGTATGTTTATTTGTTTTGTTGATACTTTAGCAGATGATTGGGTGAATTAACCCTGCATGATGTTCCTACGTAGGGTACCAAGGTCAAAGTCACAGACCATTAGGATGTAAACTGCCAATATTTTCATCATGATTGCTATTGACAGAAACTTCTCTCAAACCAGGTGATAGGATATGTGGTTAAACACAAGATGCTCTAACTAGTCGCTTACGCAGAGTCGCTTCTAAATCTTCTCTGAGTTGATATTTCTTCTATTATCCCACTTTTGCTGTTACTTTCATATTCACTAACACACATTTTCTACTTTCTAACTTAATTATTGATACCCATAATTTTTGCACAAAAAATGTCCTTTTGCAAAATTAATGGCGCGAAACTACCATTTCAAAAAATGTTGTTGCACGTAAGTAGGGAAATTGGACCCTTTTCAGTATCTTAGCTACATTAGTGATTCATCTTGCTTGACAAAGAAGAATAAATGATATGACATTTTGAAAAATCGCAATTTGAACATGATTATTACGATATATTATCTTATTCCTTTCTAAGACAAACACCGTTTCCCTACTATTGATAATGTTTTCAGCAAGTTGAAAAAACTCATATAGATACCAATCGTCTGATAAGTTATCATGGAATATTAGACATACGCATACCTCTTTTAAACATCTAGAAGAGATATTAAGGGTAATGGACGGGTTTGCATTCTAAATCTTAAGCTGCTCAGTCTTTCCTGAAATGGTATCACTGTAGGTATTTGACCTCAATGATACTCTGCTTTTAGACGGGTTTTAACAAGATTTCTGACTGGAAAAGTCATTTGCATAGGAGTTTCGGTAGTGGGTGACCATCGACATGTTGAAAGCGGGTGAAAGTGAAAGGAAAAAACAATTAAGATGTGTTCTACACAGATGCATCTTACTGGGAAGGTGAAATTTAACAAGATTTTAACAGCTGATTATTGATTATCGGTAGAATGAACACCTTTGGGCCAAGGAGTCAATGTTCGAATCTCAGTGGAGGTATGACTGAGTTTTGCCTTATGGGATGAAATATCAAGTACTAAATTCGATGCGGTTTCAGAGTAGGATTCAACATGTTTAACTGCCAAACTGCAAAGGATGAAACCTGGAGCTTGATTTTCGGATTGAGATGTTAGATACTGAGGTCCAGTGTCACAGTAGGTGTTGGCACGTTAAAGAATCATTGTCAAGCATAGGCCACATCTGTCTACCTTCAGTGGTATTGGTGACGTCTCCGTATATGTGAAAGGTTCTTTATTGGGACGTTAAACAACAATACAACCAACCCGCCAACAGACAAAGAAGACGATTCTGTATAATGTGTTTGATATCTGCCAATGACATCAATATGACGTATCTACATGTTTACATGCGTTCAGCAAGGTCAACTCCAATGCCACCTTAATTACATAAGTGTGCAGTGATAAAAGCAGATAATTGAACACATTTAATCGACATCGCATACTTCTATCCTGAGAAATGCCAAAATCAACTTGGAGCTAAATCTTATTATCATCTGGAATCTTTGTACTTACTCACATGGTTGTTCAAGTGTTTAGATGCTAGGAAGTTCTTAAATTTATTTATCTACCGTTTCATGCATCATTCAGGAAATAACATCTGCTAATGAAACATTAATCTGTATTTATAAAATATTTGTAGTGTATCAGAGACATGGATGCTTATATTCGCGGGGAAGTTTTTGGTTTTTTTTTCGTTAAATTACAAAAGCGGAAATGTAACATATCATTAAGCATCAGAAGGGAGGTAATCAATCCAAATGTATTCATAGATCGCTACGTTTACTTCAAAAACATACAGACAGAAGTGGTATCTTAGACAAATCACTGGTGATGGTGCTGGAGTTATCTTTAGTCATAATTACTGAAATACACATCTATTTTTATTCAATATTTTGTAAGCCAACATATTAGTCAATGCCATAGTAATTAGAAAACTGGAATTCTTTCAATAAGTTTTTATCTGAAAAAAAAATCAAAACGAAGCCTTCTGTGTATGATGTTACATACAGATGCATATATACCTACACATATATCTGTAGAAACAGCAGCATCTGTAAGAAATGAGTCATTCGGGACAGAATATATACATGTACACTGATGGTTCTCGCGCTGCAGAACTGATTCTTTTATTCTAATGACCCAGTGAACTCTGGTTCGAATATATTCGAGTTTCGTCTACAATGCCTATCATATTTTCGTTTATTTCTTATCAGATTAAAAACAGTATGAAGAAAAAATCAAAACAGTCTAAAAATAGAGTTTAAATCAGGTTGAAGGTGTGCGTTGCTTGCAAATTAGCTTCATGAATTTGAGTTCTTTGTCTTTGAGATATATTTTTAAAGCATGCGTAGTTATTTTTATCTCAAAAGTATAATGATGCAACATTGGAAAATACGCGGGTCAATGGAATTTATGAATACAATTTAGTGTAAAACCATATTTGACCCGGTCTTTCCTATTTTAAGTTAAAATGCAAAGTAATTAACAATTTGTACACATATAAAAGCAAAACCCGCTTGAGAAAAAGAGTAAGGGAAAAACAAAGCCTTCAAATGTTAATTGTAGAACAATGAAAACTTTTTAAATATTTACCTTCTAAAACTCGAATAAATACATCTGTCTTTATCCAGCGACACAAAGAATTTTTTTTGCTGAAAACGTCTTGATGAACCACAAATTCCGAAATAGCGATTGAGATCAAGGATGCCACAAGATAGATAAAAGTAATCAATGTGTAAAGGAAGCATACGGCTCCTATCACCACATAGTATAAAATAAACTAAAATCTGAAGATAGCAGAGAGCGGAGATGTTTCTGTTTACATTATGATTTGCACTTGTTGTAATGCTATCATTCCGGGAATATTACGGCTAATATGTTAGTGACTGTTCTGACAACATCCTCTTCACATGATGCGCAGATTCACTACGAATAGAAGCAGGCGTACTATGTCCGAGTTTCTTAATTGCGTTTCTAAGCTTTTGGTACAAGAACGGCTGCCAAATACATCACGAGGTATTCGGCGTATGTCAGAATCAGTGTTGTTAACCTGAAAATGTAAAACAAGGTAATAAGTTTTATTGGATTCTTAAATTTTATCAACGATTTGTATCTCATGAAAGATTTTCTTATCCAAAAAACACAGCACGTGCGAAGCTATGAATGTCTTATTGGAACAATGATATGACCTGATTTCTGAAGTCCTTATATTTCATCAGTTCAGAAATAATTGTGATCGTTGTTGTTTTTGATGTTTATGTTAAGTCTTGCGATCAGAGATAGAAAGTCTTGTATGATCAAATCTTGTATGATCTATATCGGGACGAAAAGAAAGTACAGTCAAACCAGTTTTAGCGACCAACTCGATTAAACAGTCGTCTCTATCCAATCGTCAGTTAACAGTATGTCCGATGAAACTCGGTATACATTGGCCTTTTATATACGGGTCTCAACTTCACAGCCATCTCTCTTGTACGAACAATTTTCCATGATCTCTTTAGTTGTTAATTCATAGAGTTTTGACTGCACGTAAAGTTGAAGCACATATGACGTGGTATATGTATATACCAGTGTGTGTATGGCGTGTAATTAGCGTGTTAACGTGCGTATGCATTTGGTATGCCCAAGTGATGTTGAAGAAATTAATTATTGAAAATTACTGACATATGACCAGTGACAATTCCGTTTTAGTTTTACTACATAGTTTTCTTATCTATCAAATGTATAATTTTCACTTATGTGAAAAGTTTTTTTTTCTAACTTACTTAACGTGAACATTATTTCTTAAAAAAATATAGTGCATAATTATGCTTTCCAGTTTTATTACTGAGTAGATCCCTGCATTACATCTGGTTATCAAACATGATTCTGGGCTGCCTGTTGCAACGGCTATTCGTTACACTGAGCAAAAAATAAGTACAAAATTCGGCTGCCTGCCATGACGTTTCATATACAGCTGGTTAAAGTCTTAGCTGGATTCTGACTTTGTCTACGTATACACGATTCTATTTTTAAATGTAACATTTATATCGTCAGCTGCAGAGGAATTCTTTCAGAGTTCCGCTGAAACGGACACAAAAGTATGGACCGGAATAAAAACAGATCTCACGGTGATTACATTTCATGCAACACTGGTAACAGAAATGTTTCCAGTCTCAAAAAAAAAGAGAAAACAATGATCAAGTAAGCAACATATCCTAGAGTTATGGTTCTTTGCATCGTTTCTTAAGATGCTTTATTCTGTAAAATTACGACTCATCCTGTTTGAATTTCCGATCACTCTTCATATTGCTTATATATACATGATATACAATGTATATATACAGTGATGTCTCGTTAGTCCGGACACTTTCGTCCGCAAGCGATTCGTCCGGATTAACGAATTTTCCGGACTACCGGGTCATGCCTCATGTCAAGAGTTATTTCCCCTGTTTTATTTACAGTGCAAAAGAGACGGAAAGTAAATAAAAATTAATAGAAATAAAAAAAAAAACGTTTAAAAACGACAAAAAGAAAAAAATATTTTGGAAAAAAGGAGAGAAGGTGAAAAATGATCGAAGACAAAGAATGCGCACTTATTCTCCAGCACATAGATGACATTATTTATAAAGTCCGGCAAAGATCGAAACATGGTCTGCAGATTATTGGCCCTTTTTATGTTATGAAAAAATGAAAAGAAAATATATACATGTATGTTAATTCAAACAGAATTACATAACATTTTCGAAATAAAATATCAAATGGCAGTGGCACAAATCATAAAGCACAATAGCGATATACCTTGTGTAGGTTTTTATTCTTTATAAACATTTTCCTAAAAATAATTTGATGCTAGATAAAACTAGTCGTTTAGGGAAGATTCTTTCGCAAAAAAATCTCATATGACAATATATATATTAGTTTTAAAATATGTTAATTCATTTACATGAAATATATTTGTCTTCGTCTTCCCCTTAATTATAAGAAAATACTTTAAAAATCAATTTTTGTTGTTTGCAGTCAATGTTAGAATCTAATTGTTTTCCAATATTCTCAAACTCCTTAAAATGATGTCAAAATACTGTTTTTAACTGCTAGAAGTAGCGGAATAATTATTTGACAGATCGAAATCGTCATGAATGGCTTACATTTATGAAAATATAATGTATTGGCTTAAGGTTCCAGCTTTTCATCTAAATGAAGTCTTAAATAGACAGGAGTTATTCCTCTTGGATGGAGAAAAACTTCATATTGATATCAGAGGCACTTTATCATACGATTATAATGAATGGCTATAGATATATAGATGTGCTTGAATAGATTTGAAAATACGCTTCGCTAAAAATTAAGATTTCATCAGAGGCTCTAAATATACTTTGATGGAAAGTGGATAAAATTGCGGGTATATTGTCTCAATCCTGCACCATTTTTCACGAAGATTCTTACGGTAAAATTACCCATGAGTCATAAGAACATTAATGTTCATTGTTTGACAAATCAAAACTTTAATCAACATAATCACAATCTAACTTATGCAAATCATTTTAATGAGGTCAATCTGATTTTTATCACAATAAGTCAATTTATCGTAAATATTCTATATTTGATAAATTAGAAAATTGCTCAGTTGATTTTTATCGTCAGTTTTTGTTAGTTTCGTTGTTTTTGTTTTGTTTGTGTTTTCTTTTTTAAAGGATCCTGACCTGTATTATTGCCTTTGTGGAAAATATACCTCATAGCCAGAGTTGTCTCGTGAGTGTTTTACAAAATAAATGACACAATCTCGGGGACATCCTTATCAGGGACAAAAATTCACTACAAAGTTGTAAACCTTTATTTTCTGAAATACTTGCGATCATCTCAACCCATATGTCTGAGAACAACGGTCGAACATTTAATCAAGCGTCGACTAAATTGGTAAATTGGAAAGTTTATTGTCGAACAACCTTTGACGTGAGTAAATCAAAGGTTAATCATATATGAACAACAGATGAACATTCGCGTTTTCATTTTAATTCCCTAATTAAATCAAGTGTTGCAAACGGAATGTACAAGAATTTCAATCTTGAATCAAAAACGCCATTTGATATATCTGTTTACTTTGTACGTACAATCCAGAAACTCTGAAATAATATCCTCTCGTTTACGCCTATTATAGGATGAGACGTATTCCCGGAGTCGAAACATAGGCTTAATGACGGATGTTGTGAGTGGAGCAGGAGTTGCTTGCCCTTCTGAAGCACCTGAACTTACCCCGTTTTTAGTCTGGTTCGTGTTACTCTTTATTCTACCCTTATGTATTGTGGTGCGGATTGCTGTTTGTAATATTGTCGCCTTTTTTTTTTTTTTGGTCATGGGGTTGTATGTCTTTCGATTTATGAATTTGGAATGATACTTTGCAATCTTCGATTTTCTTTCTATTACGAAGTTAACATTTTATTACAAATAAATATATTGAAGGTAGTTATGTGCATTAAGTATGCTAGATATACCTACAATCGGATTCTATCATATTGTGGATACAGTAGCTATCTACATGTATATAAATAATCTACTGTTGATTTTATATGGATCGTCTATGACTGCAGTAATGTTAAAACGAATCATGCATATCCTAAACTGATAATGGCTGCATGGGAACAAAGACGGTCTAAACATGAGAAAGTAACAAAGAATTCAAAACGGAGGGAAACCAGGTGTCTGGAGGGAGTCAGCGTCCCATGTCATAGGATTTACCCGTCGCGAGTTCAGTTCATGTCAAACTTTGTGAAAATAGTATATAAATCTGTATTGTATCTTACTGCAGAAAGGGGGTCAATTATATGTGCCATAAACATTCACTCTGGTGTATAAGGCGACCGGGTTAAGTTAAATGTACATGTAAAATATAACTTGTAGCGATCAGTTGTTTATACGATCAATGTTTTTTAACTAGCTTTTTTATATAGAAAAACCTCCTACTTTCACTGTAGACATGAAATGTATGCATCATTATTATGTATGAAATCACAGCTCTGAGACAATGTGTTTTATACATATTTATCAAATTCATACCAATCGTCGTATTAAGAGGACATAAATCTGTCGTAATAGACATTTTAATCATAACAGTTAAACTGACCCTGCTTAACATTTTGACCGATGCTCTCTAGGTTTTTCTTTTATCTTTCTCCGAAAGAAATACCCTCTGAACAAGTATTTCGATCTTTTTGTCCTCCGTACAAATTCCTTGACATAACACGTCGAACTTGTATTAAATGTTGAGTTACAACTTCCTGAACGGCCTTTGTGATGACCATTTTGTCAGAAAGAACGTCCCATCTATGATTTCTACTACGCCATTCATCAATTATCGACTAACTATGCCCTGCATGTTATAAATCAACAAGCATACAGTGTTATACAAAGTGAAATAAGTACACTGCATCCGACCCATTTCCTGCCGGGTTAAACTGTTAATAGAAAAACGCCAGGTAAACCGTCAGATCAAAGCTTGTAAGCGCCCGAATATAACGGAACATTTTGTACATGCTTTAATAAAACATCGCTTAACTCATGTGAAAAGAGGAATGAAGGAATGTGCTATTGGTAATGAGGACTAGTAGAAATAAGGGACAGCTCGAAAACTAGTGAATCATGTGAAAATCTAAATTTGTGACATTCACCTAAGTAAAGCTTGATTTTCAGGAATTAGAAAAAGAATCTGTAAGTGGAAATGAGATCCAATCTCACCGTATCGTCTGTGATACAAATACTAAGTGATAAAAAGGTAAGGCATTGGTCTTAATATCATTTTTTGTTCGTGTACTTACTCTTATATTTGTTTGATGTCGTCGTTCTGTTGAAAGTCACGCTTAGGAACCTTTGACTCATATGGAGACGGGACCAAATGCCAATTAAGAGATTATAACTTTTGGCCATGGTCAGCAATACTAGGTCAGGTTTATTTAACGTGCAAAAATGTGCAAAGTGTTACCTCGGTTTACTATCGCTTCTAACTACTTTGTCCTTACTCTGGTTCAAATACTCGACTTCTCATTCTGAAATCGAGCACTGTACCGTGAGACGAATGGTGAGAGCGATTGATTCCTTGATAAAGGGAACCGGCATTAAGATGGTATCACACGATCTGTATACAAATGTTAATGTTTGTTTTAATATACCCTGACACAGACAAGGTAGAGTTAACGAGATTTATGAAAGATATCAACACTATTTTATAATGTTTTTGTAGTAATACACGCAATTATTATCCATGAAACAACATTCCTTTTGTATAATATCGGCACAGATGTTTACAAATTTATTTCATATTAAAATTATGATTTTATTTTCTCTTTAATCTTACAGCGATCTTTAGTACTTACATACTGATGTAGAAAATAAAAGGTGTAATATTAATAAAAAGTATATATTTCGATTAATACTGTGCATCAATTTGAATTCATATTTACAATACCTTATGGTAAAATGGGTCGATTATAGCTGCAATAAATATTATAGCTATATGAACAAAGTCATGTATTTGAAAATTGGTTAAAGTATTTTAAGAGACATGCATCATTATGTTCACAAACATGACATGCCCGAAATAATGTTTTATGATGGCAATAAAATTGGTTCAAGATACATAAAAACGGATTTAATAATACTAGTTAACGTAATAATTGATAATTGATTAAATAAAAGAAAAATCTGTGTTCAGATTAAAATAAATGAGTTAATATTGTGAGATTAAAAACGACAGAAAATTTTTGAAAACTTTGAAAAACTATTTGGATGTTATATTGTTTTTTAATTTTTGTTTAACATAACTGTCTAGATTATCTCAGTGGTAACATTTACATGGGGTTACGAAGGGTTGACCTTTGCTTAGAAGCTTTTTTTCTGAGCAGTTAGGGATATTTAACCTAGTAAGCCAAACCTTGATAATGTTCCTCGGCTTTAACTCTCTGAACCGACGGCAATAAGATGTGTCAGTCTACCCACTGCCGAAACTTGGACCGTGGATTCTCGACTCAAAGGGAGATCACTCTTCCATGGGGCCATAACTGTCCCTCAATCTCTTTATTTATTGCGTTTCAATTTAATTTTCAGTATATTTTCCTAATCAAAATATATTTTCTGTACAAATTCACTAAATCTAAATCCTAAGTGCCGACCTCCATAGACGTTGTTATTACTTGCAGTCTACGAATTTGTTTTCATTATCTTCTTAATTCTTATTTCTCGAAAGATAAATTTTATGAGAGTATGATTAATACTTTTCATTTGTTCAAGCAATAAATATTTTGCAATCACAAGAGTATTCAAAGATTCTTTTTCTTGATATTTCATCCTGTAACAATAAAATCTTGCCATGTTTTTATGCGGTGAAAAGTTAAAGCCCAGGACGCTTAATCACATGTGTACACAATGCCATGTTAAACCATAGATAATACAGACGGACAGGGAAAATGTAAATGATATAGGTATATAAGAGGTTTATAGTACTAAATAAAGTGAAAGGAGTGATAGCCTTAGATGCATCTGTTGTCGTAGACTGAGTAAACACAGTCAATAGACATTGTAGTGTAATACACATCGTAAACACGTATTCTCGGAGGGATGCGACGGTAATTAGAGGATGATAACTCTCTCATAGCACCTGATCCTAGCACTATATAATGTGTAGCTCTTCATAAGCATTCGGTTACGTGTCCGTTTAAGTGTTAGATTCGTAAGTGGGACGAGGAACAGCAATGCATGTCCAGCTGTCCAAGTTGAAAGAACAAAATCATTGATATTATTCAAAACTCATCAAACGGGAAATACAAAACTAGAAATGTAAATGAAATAGATATAAGTTGGATAGACAAAATTATGTATATTTCGTGACCAAAACAATTTATCTAACGAAGTGATAAAAAACCATGAAAAGAAGAATATATACATATAAATAAGAACGAAAGTGAACCCCTAAAGGGGAGTGGCATCAGGTACCCGGGTAGAGTCAGGGTCTCCGTTTTGTTAGCAACATGCGTCTGAGTTATACAGTATAGTCAAATTAGACATATTCCACACAACATTGGAGTTACGTATGTGTGCTTGTGTGTGTTTGTGCGTATATATGTATGTATGTATGTATGTATGTATGTATGTATGTATGTATGTATGTATGTATGTATGTATGTATGTATGTATGTATGTATGTATGGATGGATGGATGGATGGATGGATGGATGGATGGATGGATGGATGTATGTATGTATGTATGTATGTATGTATGTATGTATGTATGTATGTATGTATGTATGTATGTATGTATGTA
>JACSZP010028054.1:0-12510 GCA_016161895.1 Pinna nobilis
ATATATATCTAACATATTTGGTATGAATTCTTGGTCGGTAACAACTGTCGAGCTGAGCTTTTTACTACTACAATACCCCTCTCTGTGTCCCACATTGATAAACAGCAGTTCATTTTTCTATGTAAACAAATACCATTTTTTGTACATAAAGTTTTGACAACTACATGCAGATTACAATATCGATACGGAAACTCGGGAGATACTGATAGATAAACAACTAACCACATGTATACATTTACTATGCACCAACTCTATAATTCTTATCGTCTCTTCATACTCCATTTGATAGGTGAACACGAGGAAGTAAGTCTCTTGTATTGATATTTCATGCGCGGATCCCGGGATTTTTTTTTCCAAAGGGGTCCTACTTTTCCAGAAAGTTGGGGGTGTGTCAATATGTGGTAAGGAAAAACCCAACCCTGTTCAAATGTGAATCTAAGTATACGTGCTATTGACCACTGGCAGTATATATTTTACAAAATACAATTGGTGGTGTACCCGGACCCACTTGACACCCCCTCTAGATCTGCGCATGAATTTCATGCCACATTACACATCGTTTCTGTAAGTTTTTAATACTGATACCCAGTAATGTTGATGAAGACTTCAAAAAGTTTGGCCTATGCTAAGGACTTTACTCTGAACAGTAAAGTGTTCCTGGTGACACGACGTATGTCGCGCGCGGAGCAGGAGTTGCTTACCCTTCCGGAACACCTGAACTCACCCCGGCTTTAAGTGGGGTTCGTGTTACTCTATATTTAGTTATGAGTGTATTTGTGTATTTCTGTTTGTACTTTTGTCTCCCTTTTGTTTTGGTCACTGTATTGTCTGTCGTTGACTTATTAAATTCGGAATGCCCTTTAGTATCTTCTACTTCACCCGTTTTACTGAACCTCAGTATGCATGTACAAGTATTTGTTTTCTCACCTGAAGAATAATCCACTGTATGGATTCTAACCTATGACCCTGCACTTTTCAGTCGACCACGCTAGTGCTGACCAACGCCTATGTCTTAGGTACAAACTACTGCAATGTTTTTAGTTTGAAAATCAGAATGTACTCGATATCTTTCCCTCCACTTCGACCTTGAATATTCGATTATTTCTAAGAATCTGTGTTGGTCACTAACCCTTCATAAAGACCAGAAATTTTACCCTGTGGTTAGAGTGTTCAACACGGGAAAAAGGGTGTCGGACTCGAACCCACGTCAGCACAACCCGAAATTGTAATTGAGGTTAGCAATTGCTAGCTCTAAGGGCAATTTACTTCTCAATCAGCCCATGCAGGCACATAGGCCACATGTGCGGATCTAAAAGGTGTGTGAGGAGAGAGGGGGGGGGGGGTCGACAGGGTCCGGAAACCCTCGAATTAGCTAAAATATATACCACAATTGATTGAATATGCTAAGGTTTTGATTTTAACAGGGTCGGGGGTTTCCTTAACACACGTTGCACCTCGTCTGGAAATTCCGACTCCCCTGAAAAAATCCTGGATCCGCGCATTGGCGGAGAGGTTCTCGAGGAGGGACGTTCAAAAATAATTCCAGAAGTACAACATTGACTTTGAGTAGTGTTCGAAAGTTAGTCAGCGATAAGAATTATAGCTTTTACCATACCCCCACCCACCTCTCTAATTTGATGCATCCATGCACATTACCCTCTCTCCTCCGATTCATTCATTATCAAGATGAATAGACAACAAAAACTATGGTCATCTGTGATAACAATAATACACCATTTTTCCAAATTCAATGTTCATTTACAGTGTCGGACTGTGTGACATATAATTTTTCCAACGATCCGTAAATGTATATATGGGAAGAGCAAGCGATACTGGTCCTGAAGTAGTTACTGAACGAAAGTAGTTACCGAACGGTAAAGAATAGATGTATGAATAATGATATTTTGTGATTTATTCTTTTTGACTGTTTTAATCAGTTGTCTCACTAGACGACAGACAGAAAATAAATCACAAAATATCATTGGTTGTACCTCTATTCTTTACCGTTCGGTAACTACTTTCGTTCGGTAACTACTTCAGGACCAGTAGAATTGTTGGTGAGTTTTCATGTTAAGGATATAGTAATAGGTGTATGTTAATGCAAAAATCTCGTCTAGCGAAATATGCAGTTCATGTTATTACGAGCAGATGCCAGTGCTAATACATCTATCATTTGATAATTATGTCGGATTTTCACTTATCAGTATTAGTAATAAATCGCATGATTAGTAGCAACTACATTTATCAGAGCTAGTCATCATATTACAAGAGCCCTCATAGTGCCGTTGTATCTCTATTGTTGAGTTTCGTCTTCAACTCTTTGTGTCTTGAGTTCGAGCCTCGGCGCAGTTAATATGCATCGTCAATGCATCATCGGATGAGATAGGAATAACTGAGAATCCCTGTTGGCACTATAAAAATCCATCACTGTTCCATTGTTACAAAAGTACCGAGGATTGACCAAAATTTGAATCCTTTCATCGGCCTTTGATGACGCCTCAAGACCCCCCCCCCTTCCCCACAAAAAAATCCTGGATCCGCGCTTGCTCTCCATAAAACCTTTAATTCTTAAAGATCTAATATAAAGACCGACCTTCACTTCAACCCTTTAATTTCCGACCTACATTTAATTTCTTATGTTAATAACAGTAATTTATATATGTTATGAATAGTATTAAAATTCTAGAAAGCCATCCCTGTGCCATCTTTGTGTAGTAGTTAACGGCCTTGCTTAGTGTGCATCCGGTCCAGCATTAAATAGCAGATAGATAGGCAAACTAGAGTGATAGACAGTGAGTCTCTATATTGCATTTAAGTTTTGAATTTTGTATTTTTTACAAAAAAATCAAAACTTATTATATGTATACTTAGTTTTGATTTTATTTTATTTTATTAATTAATCTGAGAGAGAGGGGGGAGAGAGAGAGATTTACTTATGGGTATTTCCCTTATTTTAGGAACTTATTTCTTGTAAATATCTATACGTATTTCTTACGTGGGTTATGGTCTATTTTAAATACAGACAAAGTCGTTACACGATCAATACCGTTTGTTTTACATGTACCATGTTTCACTATACCTTGTGAAATAGATCATTATTGCAAATTTATCATGTGATGCGTACTGATGATGATAAAATACTTTCATGCTCATGCAAATAAATTCTGTGTTCCCCAGCAAATAAAACTCTTAGCCACCGAATTATAATTCTTCTGTATACAGCTGTAGATTTTCATTTGAACTATAGTTATATATAGATATCGATTTATAGTAGAAATGATTCAAAATCGATCGATATATCAATGTCATAGTCGAATGACCGAAAGAGATTGTGCTATTCAGGTAACCATAGTAACGCAATCGACCCTGGGTATGATAACTCTCTCTCTCTCTCTCCCTCTCTCTCCCTCTCTCTGGTAGTAAAAACCAACAACTGCCAATCGTTACGGGTGGGATGAAGTTATCTTCAGATACTCCGAGCTTACTAGGTGATACTTGAGAGGGATATACAGTAGGGCAGAAGAATAGGTCTCCACAGTCCTCCTTCAAAATATTAATGCAGATTTTCCCTCTTGGGAAATTGTATTATCTACTGACAAATCTTTTCTTTTACTGGTAATTGTGGATCTTCATTGACATATATATTTCTATTTGTTGTCACTCCTACAATTCATAATTTCATACCATGGTACAAAGCTTGATTATTCGATTTCATCAACGGAGAGAGGGGCTTTATACTTTCCTTTTCAAAAACTAAACGGTCGACGGAAACTTGCTTATAGTATGTTCCATTTCAAGTAATTGCTGTAGACAGAAACCGGTCTCGCCTGTATTCGAATAACCTGTTCACCTACATGTACATTTTAAAGACACTATGGGGCCGCCGTGCCCTCGTTGTTAGCGTGTTTGACTTCGAATCGAGAGGTCCTGATTCGAGCCTAAGCCACGACACGGTTGGCCTACCCTGTCTTTCGGGTGAGACAGTATCAATCGACGTCCGTTGTCGCAGTTGTTGTTGGCGTGTTACAGAACCCTCCCTGCTCTACGCCCATAAGTCCCTAGCATATGCAAAAATGTTAGCCCTTCACCGACACGCGTTGACGTGTCCATATAAGTGAAATATTCTTGAGTTGGACATCGAACAACAATACCAACAAGAGGACGCTATATGTATTTTCAGATATAACGTGTTGACATTGTATTTTGCATCCTGTATTGTCCACTGTTGTTTGTTGTTGTCTTACGTCCCACTCTAGAGTATTTCTATGAGTATGTGACGTCAACGAATACGGATGAAGATCTTCAAATAGGCCTGCGGGAGTTTTGAGAGTGTAGCTTTTTTGCTCTTGGAGGCGTATTTAAACGTTGTGTAACGAAGAAGGTCGGCCTGTTTTCCAAAGTAAGAAAAAGGTATATCATTACCACAAACTAATAGTATTTATTTCAGGGTAGAAAAGTATGAAATTAGATGTCTCTTAGGTGTAGATGTTAAAGTATATTATTTTGATAACGCTTAAATGAGGTATATCCTAATTAAAATACTGGTATAATTGGTTACTATCAGAGACGTATATAACACATGTGTTATATACGTCTCTGTTACTATCTTACGAGAACAGTCTAACTTTCTCCAGCTAATCGCGTCTTCACGCTGAAGAGTTCTTCAAAGGGAAAGAATACGAAAACCGCCGTATTTAATGTTGACGTATTGCTTGTTGTTCCGACAAAAAAAGTGTGATACTAAAAATCGCTTTTTATTGTCTTCTCGGCAAAATACAGTCGCCCACATTGAAGTTCGATCCCCTGACCTCCTATTCTGAATACGCACATCCGGGCTAAACGCGAGAACTCATACCTCAAAAATGTCCAGATTCATTCTTTTTTCCAACAAGCACCGATTCTTTCCGATCGTGCAAAATACGTGCCCTTGGCTTACGTTGTTATCAGTCCCAGCTCCTTCGTCGAGCAACTTCTAAATACGCCTCCGCGGACTCCTATTCTCGAGGACCAAAACTAAATCTATCATTAAAGTCATTTTCAGAAATGATTAGTATTAAAGAATTTAAGTATTACTTAGATAGGACCTATGTGCAACGGCATTCCAAGTACATTACAAATGTATATACATGTGTATATAAGCGCAGTTTTGACATAACCTTGATAATAACCAGAGCTTAATGCTTAATGTTTTAATTATACGGGATATCTGTTATGTAGGTCGTCTCTCTCTCTCTCTCTCTCTCTCTCTCTCTCTCTCTCTCTCTCTCTCTCTCTCTCTCTCTCTCTCTCTCACACACACACACACACACACACAATAACTAAATGGTGCATTGATTTTTTTTTACTTTTTTGACGTTTAAAAAAAAAACCAAAAAACAAAGCTTTGTAAAATCTCATTACAAATAACCCTTAACCGATCAAATATATGCCACTAAATTGCTCATCTAATTATTTCATTAGCAATTGCATATGACCCCTTGACAGTCACAAGCATTTAAATGGAAACCTCCAGCTGCCAGGTCCATTATTTCATAACCTTGGTAGACGATCTATTTCTCTGTTATGTATACCAAAATTCATACAAATGCCCTTAGCCATTTTCCAAGTCCGGGCCCTTTTGTCAATAGTCAATGGTTACAACGTATCTGATATCAACATTCTCAGTCACAGGATAAAGTCTGGGGTTGTTGGAAATGGTCGTAGCATTTACTTTTTAAATTGATGATTATGCAATCACCAACGTACCCCCATTCACATTAGGTCTCAATGTAGATACTTAAACTATGGTCAAGTGCACTGCGATGTATCTCAATGCCTTGCAAATCATATCTGTACGTAAACGCACATCTCCAAGATACCGCGTGAGGGGTGCCATGTGGTACATGAATCGCTGGAAGAGAAACCGAGTTTCATAACATCAACATACGCATGATAAGAGAAGAAAAGAATAAACAGTTTGTCGTAATACTAGCTCGGTGGGTGTAAGCACATAATACGACCTCGGAGTCCGAAATAAGTACAGCCTTGTTTGTATACATGTATCTGTTTTCAAATCCGTTCTAACTGATCCTTGGCTCACAACCCAATAAGTTAATAGGTGTTGATAAGACACTGGTAATCTGGTTTTTCTTGATATTGGGATATCTAAGTGGATATAACTTGTTGTAGTATAATATGTCCCGTTTTACAGCTTAATATGCTTTCTTGGGGAATAAGAGTAAGTAGTGCAACATCATCTTAGATTACCGTACACGCGAGAATAACCAGCAAATATTGTCTGTATTTATGTTAAGATGGTCAGTTTTGGCTACTTCATGCCAATTCTACTATCCATGTGGCATTTCGAGACTTCCCATCTAAGCGTGGGAGGGAGAAACCCTGACTCAAATTTTAGGTCCCATGCAAGAACGTGATAATCAACATGAAAGCATAAACAGTGAAATTGGAGTTCAATGAATGGTATGGTTATAATGTTTTATGATGCTGTAATGCTCCTATACTGACAACTAGTGGGACATAAGTTGCAATAATAAATTGGCTTTTTGCAAAGTTTCACTTCACAGTTTGCAATGTAAAGTTTCATGTTTATATATGGGGCCACAAAAAGAAATGATGTACTCGAGTTAACACCACAGACCTCCTGCAAGATGCTACTGTTGTTTCATGTTCCACCCAAGAGTCTTTCACGTAAATGGAGTCGTCACGTTACAATAGATATTTGTTATTTTTAAATAATCTTTTAACAAGATAAGGTGAATGAAATAAGGATAGAAAGACTGGAAAAAGAAAGAGAGAAAAAAATAAAGAAAAAATCATGACACGCTGTTTTTGTTCGGTGCTGGGGACCAGAGTTCAGCTAGGGGTCGTTAAATGTGTTGACAGTTACTGTGACATATCTTAATGGCAGGAAAAGCCAGCTGCTATTTCTATTTGGGATCGAACTCATGACCTCACGGTCTGAAGCCGACCATGTTCACAAAGAGCCAAGACGGCTCTTTTCCTACCAGGAACCTGCCAAGCTGTGTCGTGCAACAACATACACAAAAGCCGAATTCAAACCATAGGTCAAAAGGCCAAAATCTGAAACCCTCCATGTCGGCAATTTCTCTCACTCATCTATAGGCAAAGAAACGAAAATTCCTTCATTTTTGAGGGTTCCAGAATTTACTGCACTGATTATTGTTAACGTTCAGGGGGCTTAACTAGATCCTTTTTGAAATGTTGGCACATCGAACACCGGAGACGCGACCTCCAAAGGCAAGTTGTCTCGTGATGGGTCAAGAGCAGTGTTACAACCCCTTTTGAAATAATGATCACTATTGAAGCATGTGATTTGTGTTTTGCAAGGTTCATCGAAAATAATTTTATGTCCCACTGCAGTACGTAAAATACCTGTTCAATTTACAATATAGATTTCCTTAAACCACAGTGTTAATGCGTATGTTTACAGTTAGAAACCCGATGATTCAATTATTGCAAAATTTTAAGTCAACTCAATTATGTGAAGCATGCATTATGAAAACAATTTGATTGCTAGCCTTTATACTAACGTATGTTGAAAAGTACAGTATGACACCAATTAAGAGATAATAGATTAAACGATACATGTTCAAAACAAAACATTGCACCCTACAGAGCTGAAATGAAACATTACTATTCAGATCATTGACACATTGTTTGAAACAAACAGAATATGAAATAGGATCAATTTTATTTCATTTTCAACGGTTCCTGCTCAACTCGACTTCTGTAAAGGTCTCTAAGTATGATTTATGAACACTAACAGCATTCATGGACTTTATTTATTGTAATATATCTTTAGATATTTCGAAGATTATCGTCAACACATGCTATAAAAAAAAATAGTTAGAAGAACCAAGTAAAATTGAAAAAGTACAGTAAAGTCCTAAAATATGACAAGTCTAGAGTAATGACGGTCTCAACGAGGAAAACAAATGCAAATTTCTAACGGGATGGGGCCAGGTGTCCAGGATTTGTTGAGTTATAGAGATGACAATTCAATGTGCTTTTTGACAATGATCTAAGTTCCCTTTTTAGTGGGTTGATTGTTTACGCCAACCTTCCTAGACATGTCCTATTGGTTAACGTGTTTGACATCTGATCTTATGGTTATGGGTTTGAATCCGAGCCACGCTGAGATTGGTTGTCCCTGTCACAGTAGGTAATATCGCCACATTAAAGAACTCTCCCTACTCTACATGTACGACCATATGATAAGTGCCGAGCATTAGCAAAATGTGTCGCCCTTCACCGGCACATGATGACGTCTTCATATAAAATGGGTGAAATAGAAAATGCCAAGGGGCATTCCAAGGGGCGTTGGTCAGCACTAGCGTGGTCGACTGAAAAGTGCAGGGCCATAGGTTAGAATCCATACAGTGGATTATTCTTCAGAGGAGAAAACAAATACATGCATACTGATGTTCAGTTAAAGGGGTGAAGTAGAAGATACTAAGGGGCATTCCAAATTTGATAAGTCAACGACAGACAAAATCGTGGCCAAACAAAAAGGAGACAAATTTACAAACAGAAATACACTTATAACTAAAAATAGTGTAACACGAACCCCACTTAAACCCGGGGTTGAGTTCAGGTGCTCCGGAAGGGTAAGCAACTCCTGCTCACGCGCGGCACCCGTAAGAGATTAAAGTTAAAGATTCTTAAGTGGGGCGTTGAACAACAAAACACCCATTCAATCCTTCGAGAAGGATTGGTATATTGATACAGTGGAAAATGAAAACGGTCACTGCACAAGAATTGGTCATTTTATTCATTAGTCTGGAGGTAACGGAACGAAATAATCCCTTTCCTACCATATCAACCAAGCCGGGAATAAGCGAAATCACCGACCCATTTCCTACCATATCAACCAACCAGACCAGAAGTAAGTGAAAGAACCAGTCTTTTCCTTTCCTGTAGTAAGCAGGATAACAGAAGCAATCCCTATTTGGATTTGGAACCTTTATTTACATTCTCTCGGAAAATAGGAATTCATTATAATAAACTTACAAAAGTGTTCGACTTCGAAGTGAGAGGTCCGGGGTTCGGTATGAAGCCACGGTTCGGTTGGCCGTCCCCTTCTTTCGGAAAAGACACTGTAAACAAGTCTCGTGTCACAGTAGGTGTTGGCACGTTAAAGAACCCTCCCTGCCCTGCGGGCATAACTGTCGAGCATATGCGGTCGCCCTTCACCAGCACACGGTGACGTATCGATATAATAAGTGAAAGATTCTTGAGTGGGACATGAAACAATAATTCAACCAACCAACCATCCCATGTTACATTCGGGTGATGCGCGGATCCAGGATTTTTTTTCCAGGGGAGGGGGGGGGGGGGGGGGGGGAGGAGGGGTCGATATTTTCCAGGGGGGGTCCAACTTGTAAAAAGGAAAAACCTATCCCTGTGAAAATGAAAATTGAAGCATAAATGGCCAATATTGGGTAATTTTTTGCAAATTCCAAGGGGGTCCGACCCCCTCCCCCCTCTAGATCAGCGCATGCGGGTGGACAAAATTTGTTACAAAAGAATCGGTTTCATGTAGGCCTACAGACAACGTAGGTTTTTTTAGAGCACACCTGTGTGTTGTTCTGTTTCCATATCTGGAGTATCTTAACTGTCACTTTTCATCAACTCGTAAAAGCGTTCGTTAATGCAGAGTGGCGGGAAGGTCGAGCAATATTCTAACATTGGCAAATAAACGCCATACAAAAAGTGTGATAAGAGGGGGAAAGTGACATTGTTGTGTTTATCTGTTCCCCCGACTTTCCTCCTTGCAACAGTTATGAAACAAAATGTGAACATAATTTGTTCATGTACCCTCTGGGGCCTCTTTTCCTGTACATGCTGGATACATTACCTAACATCTAGTTGAAAATGTTCATACGAACACCTTCAGGATTTAAGATTGATAATAGGATGGGCGAAGAATTTTGTTGTTCATTTGCCTTCATTTTCTAATATCAAATGATAAATGTTCATACATTCAGTTTCTTAATTTGTCATTTGACGTAAGGAAACCACATTAACATTTGTCTGGTTGCTTCTTTCCAGCATACTTTCTGTCCCAACAAGTAAACTTCATTTATTCAAAGATTGTTTTTCATTCTGTGCACAGCATTCGTGTGCGCATTGCAATTGCTCGTGAGAACAAATATTGGCAGCACGGAGTGCTATTACCCAAAGATGACGCATCGGGTCGCGAATAAGGAATAAGCAGTTGGTATGTAAATATAAAGCACTTATCCGTTTGGACCATGCGAAACTTTGGAGGAATGATACACTCCTTGTTGCACCGATGAACACAAAGGAAGCCACATGGAATTATGCAAAATTTCAAATTAAACTTAATCAAATTTAATCAATTAATTTTAATTAAAGTTCTTCCCTAATTGTTATAATTACATCTTGGACTCAAAACTGTTTGAAACATGGACATAAATAGATTTCCAATTGAGTTTGTGTATAATGTGATTTANNCCCCCCCCCCCCCCCCCCCCACCCCCTAATTTCAAATCCTAGATCCGCGCCTGAATAAAATCTTACATCGGTGTGATGAATGGACAGGGAAATCTCAACCCCGAGTGGTAAGAATCTGTTTGTTTAATCCGAGAGTTTCCCGAGGATTTGACCTTCAAATTTTTACCACAAGGTTTTAGATTTCCCTTTCCACTAAATACATCCATGTTTGATTCTTTTTCTCCCACACTTCCATGACTAAAATGTTCGTACACACGGAAATTTGTATAACGTTCAGCCATTGAATTCCTATATGTGACGTCATAGTACGTGCAAGCTGTCTTTCACGGGTGAACATAGTCTAAAATTACGGCCAAATTTGGGAGAAAATGTTTTTCCTAGAGAAGATTGGACTTCATGGGTACAAAAGCGATTTCGTGATGTACGTAGAACGTTTGTTTGCTTGTATCATCGATGACTTCAGTATCATTGGGTCTCTCTATTTACTTTGTCATTCGAAGAGTAGGAAATGGTGCTGTATTGGGGCATTGCCTGGCTTCGCACCATGAGTTGGGTCGGATTTTTTGCGTTCCCTTTTTCTTACTAATAATACAGGGTAAGCAGAGGTCCTACATAATAGATTGGCTGGAAACTTCTGGAGCCTACATCACACCAGCTTGATGATGTNNCGTGGCCGAGTGGTTAGCGTATTCGACTTCGAATCGAAGGGTCCAGGGTTCGAATCCACGCAGTGCCACGTTGCGGTTGGGCGTCCCTGTCTTTCGGAAGAGACAGTGAACCCCGAGGTCCCGTTTCACAATTAGTGTTGGCACGTTAAAGAGCTCTCTCTGCTCTACGAGGTTAGGCAAAATTTGTCGCCCTCCACCGACACACGGCGACGTTTCCATATGAGTGAAAAACAAGAATACAACAACAGCAATATGCGAGATGACAATGACTCATGCGGCTGCAGTAACAGCAATATGTCGCTACCTGAATTTGATATGCATGTAACTTCAATTGAGCATTCTACTGATTAGAAGGCGAATTATGTACGAAGGGGAAATACTAAATAAATGGAGTTAAAAGAAAATTAACCGGAAGTCATATTTTGTTTCGTAGCGTTTATCGGTCCTAGCTCCGTCGTAGAACTCAGCATGTATCACGACTCGTTCTATGGTTGTCAGATGGGTCATCACAGATTCGTTATAAATGGAAGCACAGATTGTGCTTAGACAAAAAGTTAGTATAGTCAGGTCTGAGTAATGACACAGTGACATTGGATAGTGATTTAATGAACTACTGCTTATACAAGTCATCAGTCCACATTTTGAAAGGTGGAACAAGAAAAGAGTGTATAAGCATTTGTTGGAATAAGTCTCTCTCTCTCTCCCTCTTTCTCTCTCCCTCTCTCTCTCCATATGCTTTTCCTTTCAATAAAGTGGCGTGCGAACTAACAAGAGTGGTGATTAACCACTTGGTTTCATAAAATTCATTTTGAATTATATTTGACCCAGATGCAGATTATGCTACAGACTATTGGAAGTACAAGATTTCGCTTTAATTTTCGGGCATACGTTAATTAAGAAAATCCATCTGTACGGCGCCATAACGATGTTACTGTAATTCAGTTGATATGCGATCAACTAAAGGCAGTTGTAAATCCTGATTGGTTACCATTAGACGAAGAATGAAAATTGGGATTGTTGATGAAATTGATAACGCTAACGAAAAAAAAAAGAAGACTGTTGCTTAGCATGCTGTCGGGTAATCCTTGCTTCACTTAGGACAGGTATAAGAATGGTAAAAACAAAATAATGGATCACTAAGTAGTTATTTGTATACAATCTACTCTGTAGGTCATGCAGACTAAAGGACAAAGGATATCATCTGTAACACCAACATTTTAGATGCCGCAAATCCGGTCTTTTTCGCGAGAACTTTATTTTCGCGTAACTGCGCGATAGCCCATTATTCGTGGAACTGAAATGCTCGCTGTATATTTTAAGCTGATATATATATATATATATATAT
>JACSZP010028055.1:0-10764 GCA_016161895.1 Pinna nobilis
AGACAGTAAAAAACCCTCCCTGCTCTACGGCCAGCAGTGCCGAGCACAGGCAAAATTTGTCGCCCTTCACCGGCAAACGGTGACGTCTCCATATGAGTGAAATATTCTTGAGTGGGACGTTAAACAACAACAACAACAGAACGGAGGTGTATCGCCATATACATTGCTGTTTATTTTTACGGATACATTTATGGATACATTAGTTTCTTTGTTTAAATGGCAAAAGTACCTTGCTTTCGTTCCGAAAAAAGCTTCTACTCCCGTTCTCGGGTGGAGTATGCTGGTTTGAATTCCGCATATTTTTCTGTTTAATAAGCCTACAAAATTCGGTAACATCAATTTTAGTTTGATTTACTCATTTTTAGGAATTATTCAAAGACAAAAAATAATAATATTGATAAAAAATAAGAGAGAGAGAGAGATAAGAGTTTTAGATTTTTATAATTCACGCATGTCTGTTGAGGCCTCGATCCATTAAAATATCAGTTATAATGTAACCTGCCTTAGTGACCAACTGAATTAAAGGAAAACCTGTCTTTTTTTTACCGAAATAAAGGTTCCCAAAATGCTTTATTCCTATATGAATAACCGGAATTAAGAGACCATCTGTCATATGTAACCCGTTCTGCTTCTTCCCTTGGACAGTCTCTTAAAACAGGTTCAACTGTAATTTCAAAACACGTAACGTACGTATGCATCATATTTAATGAAAATATTTTTAAAAAACCTGATTGCTCTATGGCAAACTTATTTCTGCGCACGATTTATATTCATGATGTTCACGAATTGCCAACAATCGCAAATTTTAATAGCCGCAAATTTATTTTGCAACATACAGGAATAACACGTGTATACAATGCATCGCGAAATTATAATCGTGTCACATTTTTGTAATGACAAATTCGCAAAATTTAGGAGCCGCAGAAATAAATTTGTTTACAGTAATTGACGAGTATAGGCCACAATTTTTCTCCTTTATCGGCACAAGATGAAATCTCCATTTATATGGCTCGTTCATAATAAGTTTAGCAACTACACAAGCAGTGCATTGTTTTTGCTTGAAAATTCTCTTGCCTTTCCTATGTTTTCTGCCACTATTAGGACAAAAATAGATGAAACAGAAGATACCAAGGGGAGTTCCAAATTGAATAAGTCAACGACAGACAATATCGTGGCCAAACAAGGAGGAGACTAAATTACAAACAGAAATACACAAATACACTTATAACTAAATATAGTGTAACACGAACCCCACTAAAAAGCCGGGGATGAGTTCAGGTGCTCCGGAAGGGTAAGCAACTCCTGCTCCACTGCTTTAATGTGAGAGTTTATTACTTAAGATGATTCAGTCATAGTTTGGTGTTATCTGCGATATGACTATTCAATTTTAAAAAAAATCATAAAGCATTCCTATTGATTACTGTGATTGAAAGGAAGTGATGAGTTTTGCAAGCAAGAAGGAGTTACTGACTCATCCCGGGCACCTGACTGCTTTCATTCCTTATCCGGAATTCACTTTCGCTAGGTTGCTATTAACTCGCTTCCACTCTGTTTGGTTCTCCCTTTTATAGATTACGTGCTTCTGCTCGATGAATGTTAAGCAAACATGGTTTTGTTCACTCAACGTACATAATTATGCCACATTGAATACACAATATAACATAAGTCTATGAATTAAAGCAGTTTAATGCTAATGATGAGAAATTGCAACAAAAACAGTAAAAAGAATTGCGATTGACATGAATTAACATATGTAAATAATTAAATGAATTAGCATAACCATATATAAATAACTAAATAATGTGCCTGAAATGAAAAAGAGACAACAATTATATAATTTGCCCTACAAAAAAACTAAACTCTCGTATCACTTCTCCCGATCAGTTTTGTTATCTCCCTTTTTTAATCAAAAGCTACGTCATATCCGATTGCAAAGCTACATATAGATCGCTTGTTTGATTATGACATCATAATAGAATGACGTAGAAAAGGTCTATCATCTGTTCCATTTCGCTCGCGGATATGAACAATTCTGGAGGCTTACCACAAATGAGTTGAGATAACAACGCTTTTTTGAAATGGAAGCTATAAATCATAACAAAATCTTCCTATGTCAAAAGGCAATATCGCGACGTATTACTAGCATCGGACAAAACTTTTTATTTCATTTTTTATTTCGTTCCGCAATATCATTTGTCTAGAGACGGTCGAGTGTTTAACCATTTGAAGTTAGATTGCACTGCGAAACGGATAATTCATCATACTGCACCGTTGTGACGTTTCTGTACTGTTACATCATCCAGCATTTTCTCCACCTACTACGGCCTGTACAGGATAATATTGATGATGAGTGTCTTCCTTAAAAAATACATGTAACTAAGTTGATTAAAAAAAATTTCAAGATCCTAGCAAAATGTATTAAAACAATAACTGCACTATTATTAGTTCAATATGGGAATTTTTGGAGTACTCATTCTCATATTGAACTAAAAATAGTGCAATAATTGTATGTATTATTTTAAGATATCTTTGATCATTAAATTTTTTTAATATTAACCTTTTCATTTATTCTGGTACATACTAAAGAACCACTCATCTAGGAGACATTTAACGAATCTGGTAAGTACGGGGAAAATCACGAGCATAAAAGAATCCTGCGTTTGGATATGGTGTCACAGGAAGAGGGAAAATCCCTTGTTGTCAAGTATGCATCTGTGCTTTATTTCTTACAACAACATGCTACTGGTACTTAGACACGAATTGAAAAGCAATAAGTAAACAAAAGAACATTCAAAACATATATTTCTTACTTCATTATTTAACTCCTGGACAAAGTTTAATGCTATCCACATCTAAACTAAATATCAAGCATAATANNTTATACGAAGTCGGCATGTACGAATTATCGCTTTCTACGATATGGTTTTTAGGCTCCCGAGGAAAATTTACCTGCGTTTTCACGAAGTCTGGTGATCTAGCCGACTTTAAATGTTCAAGTTTGGCAATGATTGCAGGTACTCTGACTCTAACTATGGCAATTTACGGACTTTGCAACAAATAATGAACATTTCATTTAATTTATGCGGTTATCAGACATTTTTATTTCTATTTTCATAATAGTTACAAATGGATATACAGATTAAACATTTATGATACTGTAAAAGTATCGGGCTTCCCGCTAATATAGGCCTAGGGCTTCAAGTCAACACACTATATCAACCTTACTGACCCTCGCAATTTACGAAGTCCGTATTTTACGAAGTAAAAACTCGGGTCCCCTTGGATTCGTAAAATGCGGAGTTTACTGTAATCTAAAAGATGTAAGTAAGAGCACTGAGTTTTTCAAAAACAGTAAAATAATAAATAACATGTACAAAACTGTGCTTATGCAGCCTAGATAACCTAACAGTGTCAGATCACCATATATATGTGTTTTTATCGATTTATCCTGAGTTACAGGTGTGCAAAATATATATTCGATGTAAAGGTCCAGGCGATATCAATGACATAAAATGTAAAACTTATCAAAAAACTGTTTCTATATTGAAAAGGGGCATTTACTTAAACATAATATGTGTAAGCATGTTAAAATATATATGTGAAAAATAGTGTAAGTCTTTCTAAAATGTTATTAAATATCTATATACATAAAATCATCTTTGTGAACCTATCCCCACGCCATCATCCTCAACCCCAATAGATGCACAAATATGTGGACATTTTTATATGACACAAAGAAATTCACGGTAGCCACAAGTGATATTAATAATCATAGTGTAAATGTAGTAAATTTTTAGAGAAGTATTGAAGTCCTGAGAGGTGCATCATACAACCAACCGTCAAAACCATCAGGAATTTACACCCGTACTATGTTTTTCCACGTTGACCACATGTTGGATTTTGTTTTTTACTTTAATGTCGTGTTGACATAGATTTTCTCCGGCATCTTCTCTTCCGGTATGTCACGTGATGAGAAGTCCGCTTCGTATTTGATGTAGTGAGCAGTAGTGCTGTAACACGACTGGTACTCCTCCTGTAAAACAGTACCAAATTAGGTTATTCAGTGCAATACACTGATTACAAAGTAGAATAACGTAAACAGATTGGCAGTCTTACTTGCCTTACCATCCCACTGAGTTAAATGACTAAATGACTTGTGTGACCGTTGTTGTACCTTTCCTTAACAAGTCTTATAAAACAAGTAAGGTTATATCATAGAAGGTTAGTTGTTCACTCAATAAAAACACGTATGCTGGAAAGGAAAATAAACATTTGGCCTGTGACCGGCATTTATGGCTTTTGAGCAGTAAGGGATCTGTTTTATCGTACTATAGCAGAGGACCTATCTCGTCTTGTCCGAGCTGAGTCTATAGCGAGCCCATGACCTCGTGACCAGAAGGCGCACGCGCTATCCACTAAGTCTCCATCATCAATTTTGATCCTCTTGCATATTTAAGAAGAAAAGTTTTTAATACATTTATACATTAAGGAAGATACAAAAAGTTTAAGTTCAAAAAAACTTATATTAATGTTTATCGTTGGCTCTGATGTTGGCGTGAGGGAGTCCTTGCAGTGGGAGAGAACCCACGTGTCCGAGCTGGCGACCAACCGTACACGTGGGTTTTCTCCGGGTACTCCGGTTTCCTTACACAGCAAGAAAAGATACAAGAAAGTATATGTGTGTGATATTGTACCTAAGAGACCTAGGATATATTACTCATGCTATAAATATTCCCTACCTGTAATGAACAAAACTGTGGGCGCCTCTTCTTCAGTTGTCGGACGATGGTGAATACATCCACTTCTTCTTGGTGCTGTAGTTGTTCTATTATCGCATATGATGCACAGAACAAACCGCAGCCGACGGCACCATCACTAGAAAATAATTCAATTTAAATTTATCTACAGTCTAACCTGCCCTAGTGACCCACTGAATTAAAGGAAAACCTGTCTTATGTGACCTAAATGAGTGGTTCCAGAAATGGTTTTTCCCTATATAAAACACCTGAATTAAGAGACCATCTGTCATATGTGACCATTTTTGCTCTTTCCCTTGGACAGTCTCTTAAAACAGGTTTGACTGTTTTTAGCTCTGTTTCGTGTGATTATAACATTTTGATATCATAGCTGTCATTTATGGCGGAATCAAGTAAAGCCGTGAACTTTTCAATAGCTTCAATATATTTGGAGAAGAATCTTAATTGCATCATGACAAACCATGAAGTAAGACTCCAAAGACAAACCATTCTTTTCTTCCAAAACTCGATTTGAAAAATTATTTTAACTTAACCTTGTGATTAATACATTGAATCATGTTTCATAAAATACGTAAACCTGACACCGAAATTGGTGTGCTGATTTGTACATTATTACAAATTTGTGATATCAATTTAAAATTAATGTCTTTTAACCGTGAGGACCGGGGTTGGACTCTGAGCCACGGTTGCGCATATCTTTCCGATGAGATGGTAAAACCTGAGGTACCGAGTCACGGTAAGTGTCGGCAAGTTAAATAATCCTCACAGCTCTATGGTTGTAAGTACTTGAGCATAGGCAAAATGTGTTGACCTTCACCGGCACAATGTGACGTCTCCATATAAATGAAATATGTTTGAATTGTGAGGTAAATAAATGTTAAAAACAATACCATACCTGCTTAGGACCGTTAGCGGACCAAATCGACTCCGTCTTCTCCAAGCAAATACGTATTTTAGCAGGGACAGCAGTACAGCTGGATCTTTTGAGCTCTTGTTCTTTTTATTCAAATTAGCTTTGAAGACCTTTACCACAAGACTGTTATCTGTTGTTCTCTAAAACAAGAAATAACATGACATTATTTTTACCATCTTTCATTACTTTACGTTCCTCATATGAGGTCAATGCAGCAAAATCCTCAAAGTTGAGGAGATAATGAGTCATACAACAGGATTGATCACTCCAATGTTTTTTTCGTGTTATGATATTTTAGCAAAAAATTTTCATAATGGTTTATAAGAAATGTGTCTTATTATCATAAAATCAGTTGAGAGTTAAGAAACAATATTCCAATTTGGACGATATAAGCCAAACAATGACCACTGATGGCCACAAAAAAGGCTCCGGATGATGATATTTCTATAGTAAAATAAATAAAGATGAGCATTAAAGTCGCATATAAAATACTATATATAAATGTTTTATTACCTGGTTGTTCTTCAGACTGAGTTTGTACTGTGAACATTCTTTATCATCTATCGTCTCCGTATCAGCAACCATACAGAATTGTCCTATAGTCAGCTCTGTGTTTGGCCCAGGTAACCATGCGTCAGTCTAAAACAAATCAGAGGCGGATGTCATGAATCCCAGTACAAAAAAAATATAAATACTGTTTCATTTTGGTGACTAGTTTTCATTTTATGTTTAAGAGTACTGACACTTTGAAAACATTATTTAAATCATTTTTTTATAGTTTTTTTTTAATGCGGTACTTTACAATCTTTGAGTTTCAGTGTCGGCTACTTTTGATTGTCAGAAGATGTGACTTTCTCATATAATTAACCAAGGATCCAATGGCAGTTTAAGGAGATGAGTGACTTTATGGTTTAGACGAATGCTCTAACCAATCGGCCACAGAGGCCATACATGTATATGTTTTCTGGTTTAGACGAATGCTCTAACCAATCGGCCACAGAGGCCATACATGTATATGTTTTCTGCCAATGCTCTTGATGCCTTGTTGTAGTAGAATGTTCTTTTCAAGTGTATTGCACTAACATGGATAGGCCTGTACTCGGCACTTTTGGACATTGTGTCGTGAGGAGTGTTTCATGTGTCTAGATGCACTTTGACATATTTATCTCAGATTGAATTGTCTAATCCGGAGGACGGCAATGTCAACTGCCATCGTCGAGGTTCAAACGTACGACCTAACAGTCTGGAGTTAAACATTTAACTGTGTAGTAAGACGCCTCTTGAAATTATTTGTAGATCCCCTTTGTTATCAGATTAGAGCAGTTTTATAACGGACTCATATGAGCGTAATGCTTTTAGAAGTAAATTAACTCGATGCTGACTACAATGCAATTAAAACAGAGTTGTACATTATCTCCAAAGAGGAGCTCTTAAAAAGAACTTAAAAATATCAACAATTCGTCCTACTTCAACACACTTTTTCACGTCTTTACGGTTTGTAATACAATGTTATTGTTCATGTAACGCTAAAAATACATCACTTCTTTTTTCAAAGCATCAAGGAAAGGACTGGTATGTCGCTATACAATAATGTTTATAAACATTAGGTATGTATTACTTCAATACAATTTGGAAATGTACATATCGCGGTTGCCATATTTACCGTACTATGTCCTTCTAGAATGATAAGGGCAGATGACTCCTGCTCGGATATCATCCGCCAGAAGTCTTCACTTGTGTTAGTAAGCGGAAACTGCGTCACTATAAACTCCTTCCTATTCATATAGGACTGAAACATAATTGTTAATGTGTGAAAATTACAGATACTAAGTTATCAAACGCAAGAAGAATCGGGAAGTATTACATGCATTTCTGTACCTTTTTATCTCCTTTAGCAAATTGCTCGTTATAAATCTACAAAACTATTGGTATTAATGCTAAGTTTCCTGATCTTCATGTTCTTTTCTTTAAATAGATGCACACGAAAAGTTAGAAATCTAAGCACAATTACTTGATTGGTTGATTTGACTCAGATAATCAACTGATCAAAGCTGAATAATAAAAATTATCGTTCTATATAACAATGAGGTGGCGATTTTTTTTTTTATTTTTGAGAAAAAATACTCTAGAGTAAAATCAATATAACAAGACATTCTATTACCATAGATTAAATTGCTAATTATTTAATCAATGTAACAAGTATAGACTTACAGGTGCAAAAACTGCATTGATATAGTTTGTTTTCTTTGTTGTCGTTGGTAATAATTTCACAGAGAATGCGTCCTCTACAAAAAAGTAATATATGAAAGGTCAGAAGTACCAATAAATATTTTAAATTCAGTGTTTGGTAAAAATACATGACAATGAGAAATGGTTGTCACAAGACGGAGAAGAGTATGTTGGAAATAGAACGGATGAATTATTGAAGTTTAAATTGATCACTTAGATTTTTTAAACTAGAGTTACTGTAAGTGCGCTACGGAATACGACATAATATTAATTCAGCTTTGATTTTGTATCTTCCATGATAAATGTATTAAAAAAAACAAATATTAAATACTTGGTAGGACACCCTGTGTGTAATTCTTTTCTTCATTTTCAGCTTTCTTTCCGGCAACGTAATCACTATCCTGATAATCACGTGACTGTGCAAGTAGTTCCTAAAAAATACAAATGAAACAATTGAAATGAGTATTCAAAGAAAGATCGACGATAGACTTGTTTTGAAAACCTATAAATTCAATTTTCCTTTCATTATACATTCTAATTTGTTTGAAGAAACCGTCCAAAGGGGAGATTAAGGCATGGTCACATATGACTGGTAATCCTCTTTCTTAGGTGATACAAAAAGGAAAATATCACTTTAGAAAGCATTGATTTAGGTCACATAGGACTGGAGGTGGGAAGGGGGGCTTTTTCTTGGGGCTTTCAATCCGAAGTTTATGATGATTTTACACCCTGCGTGTTAAATTTTGAAACTAGCAGTGGCGGATACAAGGGGCGCACCCGACGCGCGCCCTCCCAAAATTTTTCAAAAAATACTTTTTCGCTATATTTGTGTAATCTATGGTAGGTTAGATTGTAAATTTATCATAATCGTTGTATGATTTTATCTAATTTGTTATTAGTTAGAATCATCCATACTGAGGAAAACCTCAAGCACATTTCGTTAACTATTGGGGGAGGGGGATTTTAGTGATTGCAATTGCTTACCTGAAACTCAGACATAAGTGTTCTAGATTTGACGTATACTTTGTGCCTCAGAGGGAAGTCTGATTTGGTGATTGTGTGGTCCTGGATATTAAGGCCTTCACGAAGAGCCTCGTGTACAAATATATACTGGTCCTGAAAGAAACGTAGGCGAAATGGAAATCGTTCAAAATATATCTGATAGTTACTAGTTACGTGTGATCATGTATCTTAATTTTTCCTGTATCTTGAGTTTTCCTGTAAAAATGAGGTAAATGTTTAACCTTAGTTTGTCATAAAAAAATCCCTCAAAATATTGTTATTGATGAAATAGTTAGATCATTAAAAAGACAAAGTGACAGAAGATGGCATACGGAATCGGTATACAGAATCGTTAAATATAGCACAAACACGGCTTTATGAAAATCAAGATGTAAGCGTAGGTAAATTGAAGGAGTGCTGTTAACTGGTCAATATTTTCAATATTGTGTTAAATTCACTGCAGTACACTAACATCGACACTGTACAATATTCATTCATTGTTTTCTACCTAAAGAAATCTTACACACTTAGAATACTTCTCTTTTAAACCAGCTGATTTTGATATATGTGCCGGCGCAACCGGATGATACAATGAACGCTCAGTCCCTCATCAATATCGCATCGTAATCTCTAGGCACGACATAATTAATGATTTTTAAAGTTGGACGGCTGGCAAAATTATAAAAGGTCAAAATGTAGCCTTTTAAAATGAGGGTTAACATCAGAGGAGATAGTGGCTTTCAGTGAAGAAAGAAAGTAAAACCCATCATAAGTAAAAAAAAAATTGTAAGCCTGCATCAAGATGCTATGATGTCTTCATAAAAATTGGATTAGTGGAAAAAGCAGCCTTGGTCTAAAGTCAAGCGAGTTCACCTTCTAACCGTTAGGTTGTTGGTTCTAATTCGAGTCATTCAGCGTACGGCTTTCTCTTTTCTTCAGATAAGACAGTAAAAACAGAAGACCCGTGTCACAGAAGTTGTCTGCACGATTTGAAACCATCACTTCTCAATTGCCATACGGGCTAAGCATAGATCAAATTCGTTGCACTTTTCCTCCGGCCTATAAAAATGATAATGCAACAGAGATTGCCTCACCAGTGTTTGAACCATATTCTTCCTGTCCTTTCTCATTTCCTGTACATATACAAATATGTTGACAGTTCCCGTCTTCTTGGAGTTCTTCATCAGAGCGTCCAGTGCTATAAAAACTCCAGTTCTTCCTAGTCCGGCGCTAAGATGAAATATGAATTTTATTTTGTTGTCAATATAAAGTATGAATTCTACACTGATTTGTTCTTATCATTATGCGCTGCCAAAGAGTAATCAAGATGTAAGCTATATGATGTGAACATTAATGGAACATGCAAGATCTCGGAATGAACGATATTTGGTCATCAGAATTAATATGTTTTCCCTACGTATGTCATGAACTACTGAAAGATTGATGCAACAGTTAGTATGAAGACAATTTAGGCTATAAACAGTCACAACAACGTAATATCACGTGTATCGTATACAAGTCTTGATTTAAATTTTCACCGACTGTTGAATTTATGAGAGCTTCGTTCAAAGATAGTAGTCGACCCTTAATTTTTTTTCCCGAATTAAAGTAAAAGTGAAACAATAGTTAGACTAAAGCAATTGCTTAGCAACTGGATTCTGTTTTGATCATTCTTTATGTCTAGCCGACGTTTAGATTTTTTTTCTAATTACGAAGACGTGAACAAATAAAATGATAAATAAAGCTAATCAAAATTGCACTTCGCTTGTATCGTCAAGTGTCTTCAGTTCGATTGACGTCTGCAAGTACTCCGCACTAATCACAAATTCTAAGTCTCTATTGCAACGGATCCTTTACAGTGTA
>JACSZP010028067.1:0-11732 GCA_016161895.1 Pinna nobilis
TACAGTGCCGATTTGCGTAACTGTCCAAGCATTGATAACAAGAAAAAAATAAAACAAGCTAATAAAATAATGATAAATAAAATACATGTAGAAGGTGTTAATATTTTGTTATGTTCAATTCTGACAATGGAGATTATAACTGCAACACTTTCTACCGTGATATAAAAGCTGATTAATCTTGTGACTACAGTACATGTACATTGATTGAGGCTTATAGTTATACCAAGAAATCGATTATCCGGACGACCGATTATCCGGACTTTTTGTATGTCTCCCACACAGTCCGGATAATCGGCGCTTGACTGTATGACTATTATTTTACTTATATGGAAATATCATCAATGCTGGTATAGTGCAAAAAACATGGCTTATGGTCGGCACTTAATGTCATTGCACAGTGAAGGTTCTATAATGTGCCAACAATTACTGTGGCACAGAGCCTTTGTTTATATTATATTATATTAAGGATAGGGAAGCCAATTGTAGTAGAACAGTTTAGAATCCACGACCTGATGCTCAGAAGGCAAACAGGCTGTCTACTAAGCTAGAGTAGCCTTATAGAGGATCTTACCTGATGAAGGAGACTCTGGATGATGTTGTAGGCTGAACTGTTGTGTCATTAGCAATGCCAGTGTAAAGAAAGTGGCCCAGGGTATCAAACTTCACCCATCTGAAAGAGAAAACAAGACCTCAGAATACACTTCTTGCTGTGTTGTGTTTTCACATTCCTTTTAAAAATCTTATTTCATTGTGGCATCACTGAGTATAAATAAATAGCTCAACATTTTGGCCTATGCTTTGGCACTTTAGGTCATTGAACAATGAGGGATATTTAATATACAAGCACTTGCTGCGGCATTGGACCTTAATGTCTCAAACAAAGTGCAGTCCAATCATCTAAAATTATTTTTGCGAGAAAATGATTTCCTACATGTAGCCAAGCTGCCTTGCTTTCATGCTACTTATATTTTACAAGAAAAGTTGCTACTCGACTTGTATTGACAATACTTGAGAAAAAAGAACATTACACTCAACATCTACAAGTGCTTCTATATCAATGAGTTACAAAAAGCCACATGTCAGTTTGCTTTGTTTGTATCTTATGCCACTTTTTTAAGTCATCTCATTTCTACTGAGAGAGAATACAGCTACATAGTTTGATGATCGCTAACACAGCTCAGTACCTACTTCTGTCACTGAATCAAGAGGCAATATGTATATCTTCCCTTGGACTGTTTCTTTAAACAGCAAACATTGACAGCCATGATAATCAAGTGTTTCTAAAACTCAAGTAAGAACTAGGATTTTAGATTTTTTTTTTCAAGTTTACATATTACTGTATCATCGTCTATCTTGGACAAGTGAAATTTTCTTTTTTCTTGAATGATTACTTTCCACCAAACACTTGCATGCTGTACAAGTGTTTTTTCTTAAGCCCTAGTGCTAAGGAAATTATCCAGTGCAGCTACCGATATTTAATGTGTCAAGCATGACATGGAAATTGGTTTTACCAACTCATCTGAAGGACATTGTATCAATCATACAGCAGTTTGTAGTCTTAACTTTAACACACAATTGTATTTTTTTGACTCTTATGATAAACTGAAAAGAAAATGGAGAAAAAAAATTTACCTAATTTTTTCATACTCATATCTAGTCTGACTGTGAGCAAAAGGCTCTGGCTGACTCCAGTCCCAAAAATAGATCTCTGTTGCCACCGCAAACACAAGTACCTGGTCCGTGGGATGGAACGTTAAGGATGCTATCACCTGGTTGTCCTTGGACCGCCACACCTCACTCCCTCCTCCCTGACAAAGACAAATAAATTAAAGTATGAGATGTAGTATAAACAAGAGGCTTAGTAAGCCTAAACTAGTACGAGATATTGCAAAAACATAAGGCTTAGTGAGCCTTTATCTGTCACCTCACATCAGTCACAATGATTCCAAGGCCTCCTTGAAACAAGAGCCTCTCTGAGGCACATCATACGCCCGTTGCAAGTTTTGTTACAGGGAAAATGACAAAAAATGAAAACAACAAATTTGTGTGCTCCAGACAAAGAAAAAAAAAAAAACTTTAACAAAGGGCAATAACTCTGTAAAAACTGCAGCTAGAGTTATGGTTCTTGGACACTGCACTGTGCCTTGTGATGGTCTTGATGTGTATGACGTTTCATGAATCTATCATGTATGGTTTCAGAGTTATGCTCCGGACAAAAAAGTTAACGGACAGACAGACAACGCCATACCATAATACATGTATGTCCCGTCATTCAACAGGCATATAAAAATCACTTATTAGAGAATACACCTGTTAAAGAGGCCACCTGTCTATAAAGATAATATGTCCATAGCTGTGGGGTAGTGTTTAAGACAGGTGTCATTGAATCTGAAGCTCAAACTGACCTGCAAATCCCAGATCCTCACTTCTCCCCCCAGACATCCTGTGGCTAGTATCTGATCAGCTGACGGGTGGAATGCTATACACCAGGGTGTTCTGGGATGTCCTCGTAAGATATGCGTACATTTCCCTGTGGAAATCTCTGTCACTCTCACCGTGTGGTCACCGTGGGTTGATGCAACTTTGGTTCTGAAAATCCAATGACATAACAAATGTTTACTCTGATGAGGAGAATTTGAATGCAATATTATGTTAGACCTTATCGTCACAAAGCAGCCTGATTAGTGAGGTGACCTTTCTTGTGAGGCCTATGGTAGTCCAAGAGGACAGAATATATATTGTCACTATTGCAAGGTGGTATCCCAGTAGTCCTATGACGGACAGTCTTCAGTCAAATGTTTACTATGTATAGTAAAACCTACCTTAGCAACCATCTACCTGTATATACAGAGACCACCTGTATATATATATAGACTACCTGGTCACAAAGACTTTTTGTTGTCTCAAATAGTATTAAATGTGTACAAATCAACCTCAATATAACGACCACCTCCCTGTAAAGACCAGTTTTCTTGTACCCTTGGGAGGTCTTTATATACAAGTCTGACTGTAGCTAGCAAGTATATTTTAAGTTATCAATTTCTAAAACTACAACTAGATGGATAGATGGACAAAGAGATTCCCACATGCCTTATATCTATGGTGTGAGTGTAACTCTGCAGGTGTGGGGAGAGAATTGTCACATCAGACAGGGAGCAACTTACTGCCTCCCCCCCACCTGTATCACCATTATATAGTGATATGCAATGTGCTATGACTTATTGCTTCATCACTACAGAATGATACATAAATTACACAAATATTTAATGGCTTTCTGTGCTCTAGTCCAGAATATTTCATACAACAAAGGGCTATGTCATAGCTGTACAATAGTACTCTTGAAACCGTGCAATAGCACTTTTTTACATGTATGGCATAACAAACAGCTTCAATTATGACATTACCTAACATGTAGAGTAATGCCAATCAATTATGTAATACAATAAATTGGCACAATGGAAAATCTACGCAAAATCAAGAAAAAAAATAAGCATTGTATGGATACATGTAATAACAAAATAGATTTCATCATACTAATTTCTTCAACAGCCTGTTTTGTATCATCAAAACTTCATATCATTTTGAAATGCTCCACACTGGTAAGTAATAGTGCAGACCCTTTTATTGGTGGGAAGACCGCAAATATAATCAATAACAATAAAACTGGCCATACCACCTCAGAGGCAAATTAGGACAGCCCTATCTACATGCTCAGATCTGTTTCAATAGCTTTCTCGCTTCTATTTAATTTTTTATTACCATACCTAAGTCACAAATATCTCACTAAATGAAGCCATATATGCCATTTGGCATTAATTCCACGGTAAATCATTGTGGAGAATCACATGTAGCAGACAATATAGAGGTGGTGAGACCACCATAGACCTGCCCACTGATGCTCTGATTTCCAAAGATAAACAGATTTACGGCTAATTCACCCCTGGTATTGCTTTAGATGCTGGGGATGAATGGGGTCGTTGATCCCCCGATGTTCCGCTTAGTAGTAACAATCAAATTAGCTCTTTGTGGCTTGTTAACATGTCACTAAGCCCTCCAATGGATCAAGAGTCTGGTTCACCCACAGTTCATGCCCTAAAATGACCACTGTCTAAAATACCTGGTCAATACTAAACAACAGCATATTCCTCAGAGGTCGGATACAATAAGTGACCAATCATAAAATGAACTGACCAGCACTTTAACCAGAGAGTGTACCAGAAAGGTGGTGAGAGACTGAAATAGGAATGGTTAATTCAATTAAGTGCTACATTTAACTTCAGAGGAACATGTTTTGAGATACTACTCCTTCATCCCTGAAAATATTGTCTTTAGAAGACAGAAGATAGATTTTATCCCTTGTCTCTTGAGACAGTCTCTCATGTCAATGGTCTCAAGTGAAAGGTTTGACTGCACTTAGCAAACTAGTCAAATTGTTTTTCTCAAAGGGAATATTTTAGAAATTAGTTGTTTTTATCTTTTGGTGTGATGCTTGAGATTCGTGGGTTTATCTTACAACAAGAAAACCATTAGATTATTTGTTTCTCCCCCCCCCCCACTTTAAGAGTTGATAAATGGCAACATATCAATAATTTACAAATTCATTTCAAAATTATAATGCAACCTTAGGGACTTGGTTACATTTATTTTATACACCCTAAAATGATTTTGTGTCAGAGACGTAGAAATCATGCATAAAGTAAAACCCAGATATGGCCCTGGGACAAAATCTCAAATTCGACTTACAGATTCTTTAGAGGTGCATATTCAAAACATATCTTGATTACATTCTGAGATGAGCCAAAATCACTATCTATCTGTATAATCAGGTCTATCAACTATACGTATAATACAGAACATGTACAGGTACTGAAATCCAAAAAAAGAGAACTTAAAACCAAAAATAAATACATGTAATTCCATTTGCATGTGTTTTTGGTGTGCTAGCTGTAATTCCAAATTTAGACTTTATTTTTGGAAATCTGCTGACAAACATGCATGTAACAAGTTAACAAGTATCACAGATTAATTATCTATCTGCCAGGGAAAGATTTAATTTCTGAGACAAAAATAACATTCCCTAAAAAGATTTTGACTATACTTCATCTCCCAGTTACATGTAAGTAAGTATAGGCAAGCCTAGAGGTTGTTTCTTTACATGTATGTACCATAATCCATTACAATTAAGTAATATGCCAAAAAAAAAAAAATTAACATTAACAACATTGAAACAAAGCAAAAATAAGTAAAAAGTTCTTGGGGGGGGGGGGGGGGGGGGGGGNNGGGGGGGGGCAACTGGACTCGCTTTCTTGGCCTGTTCAATTCACCCAGACTCCCATTCTTGGCCTGTTTGATTCATTTTAAAGCCTGTTCATATAAGATAAAAGGGGAAAAACTGTTATCATACATGTACACGTAACATACACTTGACGTGAGATAACTCATATAGAAAGATGAAAATCTTGGTTTAAGAAGTAAATAAAAAAAGAATGGGGGAAGGGGGAGGGTTAAATATGAGGAGCACACAAAACAGCAGCTGCAGAGAAGAGAGAATTGATCAGTTTCCTGACTGACTAACTGTCGAGTTCAGAGGCAGTTCATGTCCTCATTTGACCCGTGGTCAGTAATTAACAAACTATAGAGACCTGTGGTCATGGAAATAAAGCTGAAACACCATTCAAATATCAGACAAAAGTTTTATACAAGTTTAGATCAAGTTCAGTATCACTCGACTGAGTCTTGTTCATAATTTGGCTTCTTTGTGTATAAATGAGATGGATGTTTACCTTTTATAGCAACCCAAAAACAAAATGTTTCAGATATCATACATTTTCTAATCACTTCTACAAAAGTTCTAATTGGATCTTGGCAAAAACCTGACAAAGCGGCAGTCTAAATTTGGTGAACTTTATGTAAAATCTCTCTATCCTAATTTTGCTACGTTTGCTACATTGATTATTGTTGCCATTATCCCTTATGTGAAAATACTAAAGCATCAAGGTCGTTCAACATACCCAGATAAAGTAAAAGGATAAGGAAGAAATTCTGGTAACTATGTGTAATATGATAAATCTCTAAAAGATATGGGATCCTTTTAACAAAAAATCTTGCGATTAAAAGAAAAAAATCTTGACCAAGTGCCCAGTGTCTGATATATCTAGAACCAATATAAAGGAGTATGTCTTATATTGTTGTATTGTTGATTAACGTCCCATTCAAGAATATTTCACTCGTATGGAGACCTCACCGTGCGCAGGTGAAGGGCGACAAATTTTGCCTATGCTCGGCACTGGTGGCCGTAGAGCAGGGAGGGTTCTTTAATGTGCCAACACCTACTGTGACACAGGACCTCGGGTTTCACTGTCTCATCCGAAAGACAGGGATGGCCAACTGCAGAGTGGCGCTGCACAGATTTAAACCCCGGACCCTTCGATTCAAAGTCTAACACACTAACCACTCAGCCACAGAGGCCAAGTTTGTCTTATAGATTGTCCTTGCACAGGTTCATTTCAGCATGTATATCAATATGCCAACTCAAAGAAAAGTATTTTACAACTTTTCAACATTGATAAAGGTTAATAAACAAACCATAAACCGGTATTTTCATAAATCAGCCCATAACTTGTGGAAGAAAAGGAGGAAGGAAGTGAGTGTCTTATTCATTTTCATTTAAGACTTTTAATGTTTTACAATGATTGAAATTGAATTTAAATTATTTCATACAAAAGGAAATATTACCAGATACTGGTAAATTGCTTCAATTATTGTCTTACTCTGGGCACTCAAGACCATTGAGAAGGGCCTGAGAGAAACCTTAAATGTACCAAAACCAACAACATGGTACCTAAGTGTTGAATGTCACATCTGAAGAAATTATAACTTTCCCCTCTGATGTTAAACACAAGAAAAGAACAAACATTTGCAGTCTATCATAACAAACAGTGTTTTTTCTAACTTGAATTGAACCCAGGATTCAATTCTTATAGTTAGTACACTCCGACCTCTTGACCCCTATTTTTTTTTTGATTTATTTTTTACTGATGTCACTGTATGTTTGGTAGAGATGTATCATTTGTGTTTTCCTGGCTTTCAAGGACAGAAAAACAATTTGATCACAGATTAAAATCAATATTTCTGAATACTGGTGGAAGATATTTACAGCTTCATAAAAAATAATAACTTTTGACTTTTTAAGTGTTAATGACAATATGATCTTAACATTTCTCTCTACCTCTAAATGGATCAATTAGCAAGTTAAAATTACAAGCTTTTATTGTATTAACCCCTTTTAATGTTTCTATGGTTACACTACGTAGTCAAATGTGTAAAACTGAAAGTGCAACTTGACAAAGGATTTCTTGCTACTCTCATCCCATTTTTAACCTTTTTTTTATCAAGATGATATCTCATTAATTTTCCTTAAGATTTTCATGAATGTACAGGGAAGATATTGTGGCATTGTTCACATAATTTGTCTTCAGATTGTTGGGTCATAGGGTTGAATCCACATAGCTGAAATGGCTTGTTTTTCCTGTCCTTGGATGAGAAAGTGAAAAATGAAATCCAGTGTCACAAAATGTGTCGGCACATTAAAGAGACGTAACTGCCTAGTAGACTCAAACCCATGACCTAACAATGGGAAGATGTACACAGCATGCCACCTCAAACACAGACATACATGGTACAGCTTGATACCTGAACCTATCTCTGTCATGTGTTAACGTGACACAGACAGAGTGGGAGGACGTGAAATAGACTTCATAGTTATAGAAGACCACCTGTACACCTATTTCATGGAACTAATAGTGCCATATTATTCTGTGTCACATATGGTTTAAGGCTGGCATAAGTATGCCAAACATAAGACAAAATCTGCAGCCCTCCCTGCATTTGGTGACGTTTCCATATACTGTTGCAGTGCTCCTTCTGCTATAGAAACAACCAACATACAAGAACCCCCTCTCTCTCTCTCTCTCTATCTGTCTCTCTCTCATTTATGTTTCCAGGAAGAGAAGAACATCTTTATTTACCCAACTGAAATAACAGTTTTCCAGGTAACCTTAAAATCAATCATTAGTCCAGTATGTGTTGTACCTGAACCATTCCTCCCATCGTATGAATTACATAAACTTCCTTACGATAAATGTTACCCCTTTGTGGGCCTCAGTATGTCTGGTCTCACTTGACCAGCAAACGAACTAGACATACAAGTGTTACATTACTTAAACATGTAATTCTATGATTAGCTAGGTCAGTCTGACCTGCTTTTGATATCTACATTAAATACATGAATATATTTATACATTATATATTTATCCATTAAATAAGAGGTTTTACATTAACAGATATGATTAACGCTGGACACCAGAAATCACCACTCTAGTATCTAAAGGCCAAACCAAGATAATTCAGTGTTGTTTGAAATACTCTTAATTCATTTTAGAAATTTCTTTCATACAAAGTTAGTGAGGAGAAGAAAGTGCATGTACCACAACCACTATATAGAGGGACCTATGTCCAGTTCCCATTCCTGAACACAGAGCCTTTGTACATTTCATTTTCAATTAAGAATAAAAAAAAAATTGGGTGCCAGTTGGATTTGAACCTGCCATATTGAGACCAAGAGAATAAAGATGAATGAATAGACAAACTATCTTGAGAGAATGTTAGTGAAGAAACACTTCAATACACTATCATTGAAAAAACAAAATCTGTCTTAAGATATCATCGCAAGATCAAATTTTCAATGGCTGTTAGGTGGTGGGGGGGGGAGGGGGTTAATCAGCATAGGTTCCATTGTAATAGTAAGACTGGACATTTCCAGGAGACATATTCATGTACAACAAACTTTTTATATGGAGGCTGTCTGGATATGGGTGTGAACCTAAGCAATCTTTGTGTCCGGCCTCTTGACCAGTCTAATCTGGTCTAATACAAATGCGAGGGCATTAAGCATTCGATAGCTCCCCCTTTGTAAGCTTGATCATTCCAAGTTATAAACTTTTAACATTCATCTGTAAATGATAAATATAACCCACTCTTGACCTCAAGATGACCACTGGCTGGACATCCATGTTTATACAGTGGGATAAGACTACAGATGAAAGGCATTCTAATTCCATGTCTATGTGTTAGTGTGTGTATGCATGTGAAAGTGAGCATATGTGTGACTTGTGCTTGATTCCTTGTTTATATGTTGGGAATTATATAATGTATACAGACTATAATGATATATCTATAGTAAGTAATATGACACAATACATATGTACATGTATAGTGTAACACACCTTATCTAACACCAGCAACATACCGGTACAGCCGAACCTGTTTTAGCAACCATCTAAGGGAAGGATAAAAAAGGGTCACATATGACAGGAGGTCTCTTAATTCAAGTGATTTTTATAGGAAAAAAACATTTTGGGAACCACTCATTTAGGTCACTTAAAACAGGTTTTCCTTTAATTCAGTTGGTCGCTCAGGCAGTTTAGACTGTATACATGTAAAATGTCATCATATGGCATACAGTAAAGAACAGAGAAAAGCCACCATTCATTTAATATTTAATACCGTATACAATGTCAATTTACTTATATGCCCATGTATCCAAATGTGTGTCACTAAAAGGACCATCTCACTTATTAGACTAAATAACTTATCTAAATATATGAAAATTGTTCAACCCTTTCAACCCTAAATATCAGAATGGTATCTCAATTTCTATTATCTTGGACCAGTCTACTTCTGTCTGTGGTGATGAAAGGGTTAAAATATGGACAAATACAAGAAGGACTCTGCTTAACTCCAGTACCTTTTGTACTTGGATCTAGAATCACATAATTGGATCATCAACATCATTCATCCACATAAGCATGTTGCATATCAGAGATACAAGTGAAAAAAACTACTGTACTTTTTATACAGTCAAACTTGACAAAAAGGAAAAACATGTAAAAGGGTACCTGTCTATAAAAGCCATCTCAAAATGTATTGGCTAGGAAATCTTAGTGTACATATGAAACTTCATATAGAAGTCACCTGTCTAAAATGGCCACATATGCATCTTCCCTACAGTGTCCTACAGACAAGTTTGACTGTAATTTCTTATCTTCCATTTATTCTGTACAATATCAAACCAGTGTAGAGATGGTCACTTATTGTACAATTGTTAAGGATCCTTAGCAAGGGAAAATCTTAAAGGCGTAAAGATGTACATTTCTCATAGACCTTGACCTTAGTGCTGCATTAACGAAAGCCAAAATAAGTGGGACTCCTAGTTGGCCTATTTTACAGTGAACCTGAGGAGTTATGTGACAACCCCCTACAGAGGAATGACTCATCAGATGTGGAAACTCGTAATGTTCTTTAATGTTCCTCTGGAGAATCTGCATATCATCTCTAAACATCAAGGAATGCCATTCAAATGCCGATGAAGAACTGCAACTTTTGGTCTATACTCAGCACTTAGGAACAATGTGCTGACCAAGGTTGTGAGAATGGATAGACCACTAAGGTGACACATACCGGTAGTACAATATGTTAACTTGCTGCTCATTTGATTACTACAGACAGTAATGAAATAAAAACTTACCCGTCTGGACTAAAATCTGTCAGAAATGTCGCTCGACACTGTCCGGACATGCTGCATGGCTGAAAAGAAAAAGAAAAAATATACATCTTCTGAATATAGACCTTATTTGATGTATTCTCCCTCATATACTGAAACAAGAAAGGAATCTTTTAACCATTAAGTGCAGTCAACTCCACAAATAACAAAGTTGACAGGAGCACAACATTTATCTGTTAGAGTCGATTTGTTATTAGTAATAACACAGTAAGGCATGGAAGGTGCACTGGGAATAGAAATAGTCTCATAACAACCGGTACTTCATGACATGCCAATTCGTTATTTGTGGAGTTAACTGTATGTCATACTCTTACAGTGGAACTTACCAACTGGAAAACCTAATTTTATTTAGTTTACAGTAAAACCAAATAAACAAATTGATTCAAAAGTTGTCTGTATAGCTTTGATAATGATTTTAATTGACTGAATTAAAGTCATCTCTTCAAAAGTTTTACGGTTGCCACCATGACCTGGTTGACTGTTATAAAATATCAATTTTACAGATGATTGGGGATATGTTCCCCTTGTCATACATCTAATCCCGTCCTTCTCTGACCGATTACAACTATTACCAAACTTGACATTTTCTCATATTCGAATTATAGGTTACACAATGTGTGCCACATGAGGAGTTGCTTATCCTTCTGAAGCACCTGAGCACACCACCGGTTTTTAGTGGGGTTTGTGTTACTCTATTTATAGTTATAAGCGCAACTGAATTGCTGTTTGTAGTGTTGTCTCCCTTGTTTTGTTTTGACCATGGTGATATCTGTTGTTTATTTATTGAATTTTGAATGCCCCTTGGTATCTTCTACTTTCCCCTTGTATAACAATAAGAATTTTGAGAAGAAAATTATTCAAGTGCATTTCATACTTCTACATATGTCTGTATGTATATACAGTGATGTCTCGTTAGTCCGGAACTCGTTAGTCCGGAAATTTCGTTACTCCGGACGATTTACTAGGGAACGAACTGCCATAGTGTTAAAATGCTTCGATAATCCGGAAATTCGCGTTCCGGATCCGGACGGTCTATTATTGGAACGAACGTGCACAACCAATGTAAATATGACTCGTTAGTCCGGACAAAATTTTGACAGGTGGAAGTGAT
>JACSZP010028080.1:0-10318 GCA_016161895.1 Pinna nobilis
TAGTATACCATAAATTCTTTTAAAAACTTACCAGATTCTACTGTGATCTTGTGTTTACTGTTGATATATCAAAGTTTTCCTACTTTCCCAAGCAATTTTAGACGCCCTTGAATAACTCGACACAAATTCGATGACAAGGGCCGGTTGAATTTAATTTTGTCCTCTCAGTACTTTGATTTCAGAGATTTCTTATGTCCAAAATGTCAAAAGTCTTCTATGCACTGTTATCCGAGTCCGATACCAGTTAATTGATCGTATAAAAAATACAGCTGAAGCTAAATACACAATCTGATGCACTCGGCTCAAAGAATCTTGGGGAAAACTGTCTACGGTTCTTATAATTCCTCCATCTAAATCCGAAGTAAAATAAAAAAAAAGGTCAATTTCATAGAACTACTAATTCGAGCGAAATTAAATAATGTAGTTGATTACGTGATGACGATCAGACAGGATCCAATCACATTACCAGTACATAAGATTCAAATCAATCTTGATAATTTTCTTTTTGTAATGGCTATGGGGCAACCATATTACCCAGCGTAGAAACGATGATGGATGTTTTTCTTGTTAATTCATACAGAGAAATTACTTTTGAATTAAGTCTTGTGCACACGGAGACAAGTATATTCCAATATACCGTGCTTATTGTTTGTTCAGCGCTAATGAAGGGTAGTGTTGTGGAAATTATTGTAAGGTGATGTAAGGCAAGTCTTGACATAATTACCTAAACGGACTGGGATCGGAAATGCTTTGATAAACAAAGGATAATAGGAACAAGAAACCTAATGACATTAAGCGGACACACGCTTATTTACCAATTTTGTCTTCTAACAAAACAAGTAATTCGATATCTGCAAATGCGAGGAAAACATAGGTATTATATACCAGGATTTGATCAAGCAACTCTTGTTAACTGGTTTTTCAGATTTTGCGTTTTACATGTTGTCCAATGATTTTCCCCAAGCGATTAGGAAGAAATTCATCGAGGTTTCTATTCGACATGACTTTCATAAAGAAGATCCTTTTTGATTCCAAGTTTGATCAAACATAGAAATTAGGAGTCATTGTTCAAATGATGTAGGTGACACTGGCGGAGGCTGCCTTGCTCGGATTAAGCGTTGCTTGCCGTACCAGAACACCTGAACTCACCCCTTGTTTTGTTACTGAATTTACGGTAATAGTACGAGGTCCCTTGTCAAAGTTTATGACTGAATGTCGAAGAATCTTCACAGTTGAATCCCACAATACCTATTACGCGCTAGGCTATTTAGCCCTTAATCGTCATTTTGCGACGTTTCAATATAAAAAATCTTGTGTACTTGAAAAGAGCATTTACGATTTTACCACCAAAAAAGAAACAAAAAAAGAAAAAAAGAAAAAAAGATATAAAAAAAAAACCAATGCCGAATATACAGTCTAGATTCAGAAATTTTGATCTTTCAATCGGTTTCCTAACATGCTACCAAATATTTGACCAACATGAAAGATAAGGTGGAGGAACTGTATGGGACAAGTGTTTCTTCGACGTTTTTGCTTATTTTCAAAGGCAATATAACTCCCATATAACACATTACAACTGTGTACGGAGATGTACGGAACCGCCTTGTCTCCATAGTGTTTTCGAGGCTCGCTATATGCCATTGACCTGTCTAGTCATTCGGTAAAACCAAAGTTTCTAGTCAAGAATGATTGAGCAATTTGAACTTAAGGCCTCTCTACTGCTCAGGGGCCTTAAGTACCGTACAGAGGTTACTTTGAAGACATTTAAAGGCATTTAATGAAGCCTGCTTGAGTGAGCAATAACTCAAAACTACTTTCTTTGCAATGTCTACTGTCTTGACAAACATCATTTTATTTCATAATAGAAATAACCCACTGGTAAAAAAAACGAAGAAGATGGATTTGCTGCAATGACTTTTTTGTGTGGTCGTCCAACTCAAAACTACTGTCTTTGCAATGTCTACTGTCTTGACAAACGTCATTTTACTTCATAGAGATAATACAATATCGTCCAATATGCATGAAGTACTCATGGGAAGATTTCTCATGCTGACAAAAACATTTCAAGAAAACCATCACTTACATGGTTTTTAAATATTTTGTTCTTATTTTAACCATTGATAATGCCCCAAGGACACCAAATTATGTATTATGAGCATGATTGCGAAGCTTCCGCGATATACAGTTTTGATTCATACCGTAAGTCCAACTTAATTTCACGTGACTTAATTTTCGCGGATGGATTTGTTCTCATTTAATCGTGATATTATATTTTCGCGAGAAGGATTTTGCAGTTGAACCTCTTCTTAAGACCACCTCACTTAGGAGACCACCTCACTGATCGGATCAATAAAAACCTTCAAAATGTCTATCACTCATTAAGACTATGTCCACCTCAGTAAGGGGACCACCTTTTACTAATCAGACCAATTTTATCCAGTAAACCTGGTAGTCTTAATAGTGAGGTTCCACTGTAATTTTAAATTAAAGGTCTTTTCCCCTTGCCCTACGGTCATAAGAGCTCAGCACAGTCACTTTTATTTCCCTTCACCGACTCACGGTAACTACATGTATTCCGTATAAGTGTTGTTGTTGCGTTGTTGTTTAATGTCCCACTCAAGAATATTTCACTCATATGGAGACGTCACCGTGTGACACGGGTTTTACTGTCTCATCCGAAAAAAGGGTCGGCCAACTGCGGAGTGGCGGTGCGGGAATCGAACACCGGACCCTTCGATTCGAAGTCGAATACGCTAAACACTCGGCCACGGAGGCCCCTCCGTATAAGTGAAAGATTTTTTAGTGGAATGTTAAAAAAAAGAATCTTTGACACCTATATCTCATATCATGCAAATTAACACCCAAATCAAACTTGACAAATTCGTGTAAAGACAAAACTATATTCACCAGAATGATACACTCTTATGAATAACGAGTCAGTCAGTTTTCAAATGAACATAAAGCTGTTTATCTCATTCAAATGTTTTGCCAAAAATATCTATAATTTTGATTCTGCGCAACTCACTAATTAGACATTGAACGTAATTTTATATAGCCTTGTCTGATATAATATTTACTACCGAAACATAAACAGCAAAACTAGGTTTACCGACTACTTTAGTGATCACAATGTCGGATTATCTGGCATCGGTGATGTCTAAAAACTACATGTAGTTTTAATTCTCCTTTTGCCATTTTTGAAATTTTCTTAACAAGGAATTGTTATCCTAGCACAGTTTATTTCGGCGTCTCTCAATCAAACGATAACATTCAAAAGTCTGTCATAGACATTTTAGGAATATTGATGGATAGATAAATAATTGTTTCACTCGGCAAGTATACAGACTTCCGCAATAAATACCTTATCACAAAAACATAAACAAAATATATCTTCTATTGGCAAATCGATCTTCAGAGAGGGAACAAACCAAATAGCGACCAAATACTCAACATCATTATATCAAAGTTTTTCTTTAAGGCTCATAGGAAAATAAAGAAATGTCCCGCGCGTTGAGCAGAAGTTGGTCACCATCCAGGGCACCTGAACTCGTGAGTTATCACTGTGAGCATGCTATGTCCGTCGCAAATGTTCAATTGAAACTACAAAGAAGGTGAAGGTTGAAAAGGGGGCAATAAAAAATGCAAAAGTCCAAAGGCAGACGAAACCATGGCCAAAAAGAAAGGGCAATCACACAAATAGCAATTAACAAAACAAGACGTTCAAAACCAAACATAGAGGAACGCAAACCCCACAAAACTGGGATGAGTATAGGTGCCCCGGAGCTTAGAGCTGTAGCCTCAGTGCACAGATATCGCCTGGTACTAGTGAAGCAAACTTACTTTTAACGCCGTAGTGGCTTCAAAAATACATGTTCGCATGTCAGTCATAAAGTCCAAGGTTCAAGACCACTCGATGGAGGCAGCTGGCCTTTTCAGATGAGAGGGTAAAAACTCCAGGACCCATGTCAAAGTGTGTGTCGTCACGTTTAAGAACATCAACTGCTCGTTAATCAGTATATGATGACGTCTCCATCTAAGTAATTGGTTTTTGAGTGGGAGGTTAAACAAAAAAGCAACAACGATAAACAAAGCCTTCTTGGGTCAGATTTTGGTTAATGATACACAAGGCGGATGTAATTTTATTGTCCTGTTTTGTCAGTATCACTTTACTCTTCTCGTTATGAATGCATTTTGTTTACGAAAAATAGCACTTGTTGATAAATTCTCGAGTTCAAAAAAGTAAAAAATTCCAATAGGAAAATAGGCTGTCATCGGTAGTCATCTAATTCATATATCCAAATCTGCGGACACAGGGCACAATAACAAAGCAACAAAAACAATCTACATAAAACTCGAGTTTCTTTTTGTTATAAACACATGCAATAAACCGGAAGCGAGTCCTAATTGGAATGCATGCAACTCTAGAAGATGCAGTTATCAGACGATAATTTCTTTTGTGTGATGTCGTTTGCACGGAACTGATCAATCACATACAGAGCTGGGTCGCCTATTTACATCGATGTGAGTAAATAATATATTTTGTTTTGAACATTTCTACAAAATAGTGGAATGAGTAATGGTGTTTTTATGAGAACGATCGACAAGTAGCGTTCTTGTAACACATTCTTTGTTTATTTCGTAGCTTCCTTACTTGTATTCAATGTCAAAATGACGTATTTTACCACTTTAGTGTTAAGTTCACTTCTTTCAGCCGCATTTTTGTTATATTTAGGGTGTATTTAGCTTAAGTAGCTAAACTTGAGCTAAGTTTTGGCCTATGCATCATAAAGGTATAATATATTGCAAACAATTTGAAAACATATTTATTAACTTTGAGCCTCTTAAAAATAGATAAAAAAAAAATAAACAAAAAAAAAACCATTTTGAAACAAAACAATACGGAGAATATCAGTTAGTATGAAAAACTATGCAACACGAAATCAAACTCAGTATATGACTTCCAGTGCTAAGATACATTAAGAACTTTCTTCTGACAAGGTGAATGGGAATTAAATGATCTTGTGGCAATTTTAAACAGAAAATTTTTTAATAGAGACCAGTGTTATAAAGTGGTTGGTTGGTTGGTTGATTGTACTATCGTTTAACGTCCCACTCAAGAATATTTCACCCATATGGAGACGTTACCGTATGCCGGTGAAGGGCGTCGAATTTTGCCTTATGGCTGTAGACTAACGTGCCGAAAATTATTGTGATACGGAACCTGGGATTTTACAGTCTCATCCGAAAGACTAGAATAACCAACAGCAGCATGGTTCCGGATCGAACCCTGGACCTAACGACCAGAAGTCAACCACGCTAACCACTAGGTCACGGCGGACTCGCTACAATCTGGTAGGGAGACAGAAAGTGTTTGGTCGATCGGATGCACCAAAATGTTTTGTTTTTGTTTTAGCTGTTTTTTTTGTTTTTTTTTTTATTATTATTATTATTATTATTTATTTTATTTATTTATTGTATTTCGTTGGTAATTGTTGTTTTATGTTACACTAAAGATTCTTAAAATTATATGAAGATGATATGGCATGCAGGTGACAAACTTATTCTTGACATATTCGACCATTGATCAGTATTGGGACTTATAACGTGATGCCATCGCCTTAGATACAAGACTGTGGTATTTCATTGTCATGTCCAAGGGATAGGACAACTTTTCGCAGATAATCGGACTCAAAACTTGGACGCTCAACCATTCCCCTCCTCGCACTTAGAAATTGTGAAATATGATTTTTTTTTTAACATAGTCCATATAGAGCTGATAATGAAAGAAAATGAACAGGAAAAGTCTGGAAAAAGTTGTGGGCGACAATTTGACAAGAAGGCTTTTAAACACGGAAGTACAAAAGAGATTGCATGCTGTCTATTCTTAAATTATATATCCCGCTTATTCATATCTGCACAGAAATCAGTCATTGATGAATTAAATATGCTTCAACACAAAATATTGTAAATTTGCAGGCACGAATTCCGTCCATTACATCACTTAAATAATTGTGTATCATGCGGCAAATTCAAAGTCATTGATAGTGTAAACAATGGCTGTCGTAGCGAATACATCAATACATTGTACGGCACGCACTGTAAAGGGTGACTATCATCGAGTTGAAGAGCTGTCACATCAACAATTACACAAATACATTGTGCACTTAACGAAGTAACTTCCGGATAGCCATCAACTTCCGTTGTTCATAGATGTCGCTGTTTTTTGCAAAGGTCACACTAAATATATATTGTGAGCATCATTTTTATAGAAAACAGATATAATTGTCACCTTAGTTTAATTAATGATTTTAATCTAAAATTATTCTCTCCGTTGATTATTGGAGTATATGTCCCTGCAAAAATTGTTTGGCTGTCAATGAAAAGTCAAAGTACATATTCAAAAGTAACCTTTACTTTAAAATTCTTTTTGGTGTTCGATTAAATAATTTTTGTGATGTATGGATATTCTAATCATCAATTTTGCTATCGATATTAAAAATGCACATACGTAGGAAAATCGGTTGAATCAAAGAGATTGATTATTCACAACTCCGATACAGATTGGAAAAATACAGAGCTAAGAAAAGTTAATTGGTGGGATCAGGGGCCATGGAATACGAACCTCTCAGTATTTACTGTTATAAATGTACTAACAAAATATCAATATTTTGATAAGAATGTAAAAAAAACCACAGGATAATTCATATTTATGCCAAATTTTCGATGACAAAGCGGTACAGCAGCAAAGCAAAAACTTAGACCGCTAAATAGGAAATTCTCATTAGTTTATATGTAATTAATGACAAAGAGCTCCAGTGGAAGTCCATTGGGCCCCTTACGTAATATAAACATCGCGTCAAAGCTAAGAAAACTATGAAGCCGTTTTCAAGTCAGCTACTTTGAACTTTTTGTCATCCTTGAAAATTCTTGAGAATAAATTAGTCTACATTTATGGCCTTGGGCAATATTCTTTTCACCATAAAGTCGTCTCGGAAAGCCAGCTGTATGTCTCCTTGAATAAGTTGTTTACAATCTATTGTATCTGGTACATGTACGTCTGTTCTGTTTTTGACTCTGAATCTACTCTGTAGGGGGTAATGACATAAAAGAAAATAGGACACGCATTACATATTTCCTTGCCTACTTCAAACAATAATCTTTCTGCCAATATTTTTCATCTATCAACACAAAAAAGTACTCGCCACTTTAATCGATTTGTATTTGACAGGTACGGGTCACCCACACTTCTCTGACAGAATTATCTTTCTGTGTGATCCACCGTGAAAAATATCAGCAATTCTCAGTAGATTTAAACAGTAATTGTCAAGAAAGTTGCTTTTGTTGGCGATACATCGGGATCGGTATCCCAGCAAATTAAAATCTGAAACCAATTTTACTTTCTCATGCAATCTGGTTTTAATTTATCATTATCTATTGCGATATCTCCGGAGATGTTTTCTAGTCATTTGATTTCGTATTTCTATTCAGGGGACTGTATGTAAATTATAGTTAATGAATTCCAAGTAATGCAGTCAATAGACAATTTCTATTTTCGTTGAAGCATCTTATATTTTGCAAGTATGGCCTAAACATTAAATAAAGTAAAATAAAATTACCAAAGGACAAACACACGCAATGTTAATGACTTTTATGAAAACAATTTGGGAATAGAAAACTTGCACAAGTAATAATCTGAAATAAGGGAACATAGATTGAATCAAAGAAATGATAGATAACAATGGAACAGATTTGAGTACCACGTGATAACCGATAAAGTTTGTGCGGAAATAATATCTACAATGGTAATGTAAAGTAATTCTTCGTAATCGTCCCGCTGTAATATCGTTAGCGCGTGATATAGTCTTTTAGCGCCATTCCATCACTCATAGAAACATAGGTCCCGCGTATTCGTTATCGAATACCACGTGATCCATTAATTAGCTCCATTGGAAACGAAGATAAACCCTGTGTGATTTACACATAATGACAAGTTAACGATGACGTCATAACTAAAGGACCTCAGTATTCATCGAATAATTTAGTGATCATTAGACTTATACAATGTTTCATCAATCACAAAAAAAATATCCATGGTACTTAACGATTGTACAGAAAAGGAATTTATCGACACTCGGATGAAATGGAAACTGTTTTATTACATTTCAATTGCAATTGATTTAAATTTAATAGCGCTATGGATTGTAAAAGGGTTATGACGTTTTCATGTTTGAATTGATTCTTCAACATATGGTATTTGAAACGTACATTCTAGACACTTTCGTCAGTCATTATTTGTAAAAAAAGAAAAGAACCTTTGACGAATGATTATAAAGCAAAATTGATGTAGAAAATTTTTTTTTTGAAAATGCGAGCATTAGACCTGAATAAGAATAAGGTTTTGTTTGTTTGCTTTTTTGTTTGTTTTTGCTTTACACCACACTCGGCAATCTTTCAGTCATATGGTAACTTTTAATTGGTGGAGGAGAGAACCCGGATATACCTGTACCCGCAAAGAGACCATCGGCCTTTCACAAGATTGGGCAGGTAAATCAATCACATTTTATTTTATGAACCAACAAAGTTAAGAAAAAGTATCGCACTTAATTGATTTTACAATCAATCTATGATACCCCATTTCTGTTCACAATGATCTCTTGAATTAAAACAGAAGATTACTAATGTGTTAACAGTCGTAAAACCAGGTCAAAGTTTAGTGCAGTGTGAGTTCAGGTGATAGGTAAGTTAATTATAAAAATCATTGACTATTGGCATTGTTTTCAATTTGCACGTGCATGTATATAGTATAACATGCCTTTAGAAGTGACCCACTGAATTAAAGGACTACCTGTCTTATGTGACCTAAATGTATGGTTCCCAACATTGTTCCTTCCTATAAAAATCACCTGAATGAAAATACACCATCATATGCCATCCCTTTTGGTCCTTCCCTTGGACGGTCTCATATCAGGTTAGACTGTATTTCATTTTTACTCTATTATCTTAATTAAATCGTAATCGAACGGTTCTCGAAAAAAAAACTTCCAATGGAACTAATGATAAAACAATTTTCTTCTATAATTTCTTTCATGTATAAAACTACTTGAATATTGAAAAACACTCGAATTGGCACTCAAGCACATAGAATGGATGTATGCAAGGAAAATTGTAAGTAACAACAACAGAAGTGAAATATACAACAAGACACGTGAAAATGATTACAAAGCCGACTTTACCTGGCAGGTGAGAATCCTCCTTAAAACTGAAAAAATTTTGAAATATGACACCAGAAAATTCCAAATCACAAATCTACGACCCTTTTATTTTCCTCCAGAATCGGTTTCTAAAGTCGTGTCTTTTGACAATCTTACTATTTACTTAGAACTCTATTTCACAGACCGTTGACATTCAATCTATGACTTATTGCTTTAGATTTCCCCGGTGATCATACTTGTCAAATATTTTACGGTGTTAAATGTCTTTAGAAAATCTTGATATGTTTTGTAAATCGATATGAAGCCTGATGCATGCTGATGGAGTCAAAATTCTATGTAAATAAATGTTTCATTTAGCCGTACATCTTCAGTGTTTTCGATTGATTGAAACTTGTTTGACATGCTCCACTCGTCTGTAATTATTTTCTGTAGTTGATATGTATCGTACATAAAAAAAATCATATTTTGGAAAGAGTTGAAGAGTTGAATTAATACTTTTTGTTATTGCCAACGCCGCCTCAAAAAATAGTTGTTTTTTATTCTGACGATAGTTCAATTCCCTGATTTCATAATAAGGGACAGATTTTGAGGAAACTGTTTCCCTAAATTATCAACATTTAACATCCTTATATTTCCTGTCCTTGTCTGACTATGCCAAGGATACACCAAAGTTCGGCTACTTCACAGTATGACTCAAAGATGTCTTGAGTTGGGTCTAAAACATTAACAACCAAAAAGCATCGACACGGTCCAAAACACAATGTCAATTTCTTGATATATTTAATTCTAGCTATGGAATAAACATTTATTGTTTAATTTTTCGGCATAAAGTATATGTTTCACAAACGCATTTTATGTGTTATGAAAACAACTTAATTAAGCTCACACAATTAAGAAATTTTAAAGATATTTAACCAATACAATCCACACAAATCAGATTTATATGTTCTATGATTATTTTCGTAATGCTATATTTCTTCAATCTGGAGAATATTTGATTGAACAAGTGTATTCTTATACAATCATCTTGGGAAACGTCTAAAGTTCATATTTGCATAGTTGTACTCCAGGGAAAATTGCATGTAAACCTTTCACCTTGAGGCGTC
>JACSZP010028081.1:0-13627 GCA_016161895.1 Pinna nobilis
TTTAATCTAAAATACCATGTACTGTTTATATACTTACCTTCTTGTGATCAGTATCGTTTACCACCTGAAGCTTCTATAATGTGAACTGTCAAGAGTCAACAACTATGGTACATATCTGGTATTCAACTTGAAAAAAAGCCGTTTGTGAATTTGTATAAAACGAAAACAAATTTTAGATTCCAACGGGCATTCAAAATTCAAAAATCGAAAAACGGACATCAGGGTAAAGCAAAACTACTTTAAACAGTAATCCAAACAACAAAAATGTATTCAAATGATATGATTTTAGCAACAGACTGACAAATGCAATTTAATTCTTTCCAAACGAATATTATATAATGACTGTTGTCCAAACTCTTGTAACATACACTGAATCATTCCTAGTAGGACGTATGAACTACAAAAAGAAAAACGAAAACAAAAAGAAAAAGTACGTCTGAAAATAGGTTAGAATTGCAATAATGATTTTTGTGCACATGGGTGAAGTATATTTATTAATTGAAGGCCAGTTTTTTTTTAAATACGGTGACCATATGATGCACCTGGTAGTATTTGAACCATCATTTTGTGATATACATAAAATGATCATAACCGTCTGCTACCGTGGCCGTATTAGCACATAGGCATAATCGCCTGCTTACCATGGCCATTTTAGCATAAAAGCATAATCGCCTGCTTACCTGACACATCTATCATAATTCCCCGGCCGGAAACAAGTGATGCACCGTTTCGGATTTTCAGCACATAGTAGCCACTGTGATAACTCTCAGCAGAGGTAATATTCAAGAAAGCTCTCTGACCTCTCAGAGTACGGTTGCTGTTTCCTTTAATCAACTCGACATCATCCTCAACTATAGACAAGGAAACGACATCTGACGCTTCCACTGGCTGATCGTTCAAGTCTGTTTTGTTGAACCACTCAATTCCGGACATTGTGGCGGGAGGGTTACAATAGAATGTTATTCCCACGGAGGTCGTTTTGTTTAGGTGAATTACTTGATAGCGTTGATCTGTGAAGAATTTTGCTGATGCTGGAAAATGTTAAAGGCGCACATGATAAATGAAGATCACACACACAATCTTATATTATCGAGGAGAGCGTGGTGGTAGTATTTCTCTTTCAAAAAAAGAAGAACAAACAACAACAAAATTAATTCATGAATTCACCTGCAGTATGGAAATAAAAGATTGCACATGTGTATATATGCAAAATCAACAGCTTCTTATTGCACTTCATTTGATACTACCTTTAAACCGTGAGTATTCATTCATTGACAATATTACGGCGTTAGGTGTCCCTGCTGATAAACAAGTATACAATTCTTTACAAATGTTTGAAAGGTTAGATATTGTATTTGTTTCTTCCAAAGTTTCTTAAGAAATATCAATAAACTTCAAACTAGCATGTAGTTTACAAAGTAGATACTCCAAATATATCTGAATTGTCGTAAACATGATTTCCTAATTTTAAAATCAACTTCACTCTAAAAAAAAACAACAAAAACTATAACTCTTCTTTATTTCACTTTTTCTAACTTAATATATATTTGGACAAATCCAAGCCCAAACTGAAACTGTCACTTTATTTGTCATATTCCCTTTACATTACCTACAATCTAACTCTATTGTCTCTAAACATAATTGAATATTACACTTATAAATGTTTCATTTGCCGAGAAGTTCTTGGCAGACGAACAACGTGTTATGCCTAACCCCAACGACATTACATGAACAGATCACAATTAATTCCACAATTGATTATCACTTACATAGGTCAATGAAATTGCCAGTACTGTTGTACAAAATCTGTGGAGCACCTAACTACAATTGTGAAAGTAATAAAACGTAAAGCATGTCAATAATCATCAACTTATTATTGCGATGAAGCATAAGTATTACCTCTCTTTAAAGTGTAAAAGAAAAGGAAAGCATACGTACATGTTACATTAAGTGTTCTTGAGTCACTCATATTTGCCGTATTTCCACTATTCCATGCCACACACATAACTGACATCTGATGGTAGAGTATGGTTACATCTAGGGTAAGAGTTGTTCTATCAAATCTAGCCTGTGATGTTACATCGGAAGAACCAAGGCACCAAAGTATGGTTGGAGTTGGATTGGCGTCGTTCGTAATACATGTGAAGTTTGTTTCCTGATGGTCGTATACATCAATAGTTGATCCGTTACCCGGAGATATGGTGACAGTAGTGACAGGCACTTGCATGATGATAAAGGTGGTTGTTATAAAAGAAGATTAAACTAAGTATACATACAAACACACATGCAGCCACCTTTCATCCACATATCAATTTATCTATCTATTTATTTATCTCTCTCTCTATGCATTTTTATTTTCAATTAGATTTTTCACTGTATCAGTCGTTTAATTTTGTTTTTTCATTGTTGAATATTCAAAATTATTTTCCAAAACACTTTAATCGAAAAGTTTTGTATAAATCGCCACACGAACACTAAAAACTGAAATATACATAATCTTAAACATTGAATTTAAAATAAATCAATAAGAAAGTAGTAAAATGTGCGAAATAGAAGATAACAAGTCAACGACAGACAAAATCGTGGCCAAAACAAAAAGGAGACAAAATTACAAACAAAAATACACAAAAACACTTATAACTAAAAAGTAACAAAAATGGCAAACAGAGTCCTAGGAAGTTGATGACAATCAGCTTACTATAATTTTACCGATATACGCTGCATCTTTGAACTACCACAGCTCCAACTAAATATCGCCAATCGCTCCGTTTCAAATGAAGGCACACGTTTAGACAAAAGTAGTTATGTAAACTAGAAATGTCTGATGTTGCCACAGATCGGTTTTTAAAACATTGATGAAAATTGCTGAGGCATAGTATTTAATTAAATTCATAAAAGAAATATTAAGGTATTGATAATTCTAACATTAACTCCTCGAGTTTTTGGTTTTGCAGAAATATATCTTTTTTTAGATCTACCCCGCAAAAAGAAGGTGAAGATCCATTCTGTTCTTTTAGCCAGAAAACAAAAATTGGCATACCGCTTCGAAAATTCATCAATCGACGAACAAACTCAAATATATAGCAGCAGGATTGTTTATCTTGTTGTTGACTATAAAAGTTGACTGTAGAAGATACCAAGGGGGAATCAATAATTCAGAAATATAACTATATTTGTTACAATAGAACAGAAAGAATATGGATACCATTAGTGGTGATACGATAATAATGAGGGTTACATGTATCTCCCTTGCAGCCAACGAATCGTTCTGAATCGATCACGATGACCTTTTGAAAAAAAGTTGTTTGTTTATGTTCGCTTTGATGCTAAATTTAAAGGTTGTCGTTGTGATAAATTCGTCATGAGCTTTGCCTCTGTTGTACTTTGGAACCATAGTAGATACTTATAAATCGTAGTACCGTGACTTCTACAATCTTCGATTGGTCCAAACACGTCAGAAGCAAACCTTATGTTTAATAAAAGAAAGCCATGTGTTTACTTTAGTACATTGTTAAGTTTAATGAAAATCGCATGTATGTATCAATAATATACTTACCAACTACGTCAAGTTTTGTGAATTTACTTCCTTTCGTCTCACTATTGACATTTTTGCATCTCCATGTTGTCGCCTGTAACTCTTCTGTCAGACAAGATCCTGGTATTGTAATTGTGTAAGTTAGAACTGATGGCTGGCAACTATAAAGGTATGAATCGGTCGTACCAAAAGTTATACAACTTCCATTCCGAATCCCCACCTGTCCTAGTATTGTATTATCGCGGAACCATTCTATAATTGGGTAGTCTGACGTCACGTGACAGGTCCATGTAAACTGAGAGTTAAGTGCAGCACTCAACGACGATCCAGTGAGGTTAAATGGGGCTGAAGTCAAAGAAAATAAATGTAAAGCCATAAATCTCCAACCCAGTTTCACTTAAAAACATCAACTAAACACGCTCTTTGTGTTCAAAACATTTAAATTAAAATAAACTTTGATACTTAGTTGGAAGGGGAACCAATACATTTGTAGTTAGCATCAGGACAACACTCTTTCACTTTGAATGAGTCTACTTTTGCCATTCCACACTCTAGATATGATAAAAAGATTTGAAACAGTTTGCTTCACCAGTTGTAAAAAAGTCTAACATTTAAATCTCAGATACCAGGCACTAACCGCCTGTGAGAATAGGGATATTATATACAAATTTGGGGCAAATTGGACACACTCGGACCTCTGAAAACCAAGAAGCGGGATTATGTATCATGGAGGATTAATGTTCCTTTGCCTCAAATCATCACCCTTACTCAAGTACAATGCTTGAATTGCTACAATTGATTTTCATTCTAATGTATAATTATTCATTACATTCAATTGTCAAACTAACAGTACTAGTATTACAGGTTGATCTACTTCTTGAACATAGCGAATTGAGTACCATTATCACGACAAGACGGTCTAATTCAATAAAGCAACGATATAATTCATAATTAAAGATCTACTTCTTGAGAGATGCAGCTTTGACATGACAATCTATACAGCTATATCATGTATCAGGCAATTGTATATCCTCTAACAAAGCAATATAATCGCTGTTCTTGCACTCATTCAAGGTTACTCTAAAAAGACTGCTAATCATTGTTGGCATTGCTTGCACTAATGAAAGGACATATGCAGTATATGTTGTATCATTACCTCTGATTTGTTTCTGGAATATTCAGTGCTTGATATTCAGAAGAAAAACTAATAATTGAAACGAAGTATTAGTGCTGTTATATTACAAACGATCACCATATAATACTGGATATCTCTTTCTGTTGGAAAATGTAATTTAATTATTACTCTAAAATCAAGAAGAGGTGTTAGTTTTCCAAGATTTTATTTCTCTACAAACCTCAGGCCAGACCAGATAATCCTAGTTCAAAGGCTTAGATAATTATTGTTCAATAGAAGTTAGATATTTCAATTAAAGTATTTTTAATTAGTAAATAGTTCTGGGTTATCCTAATAAACTAGTTTATTAAAGATAATAAAAGTTTAGATGCATAACAAAAAGGGTAAAATACAATAGAAATAATTCACTTACATTGAACGCTGAGAAATTGAAATCTAACGTAATCTAAAATGCCGAAAGTTTTAAGACTCAATCACATAATTTCCAGACTCAATCACATAATTACCTTTTGACGCGTTATGAAGAAAACCCTGTATCTTTTTGAAAGGAAAAAGTATTCCCATACGATTTCAATTTCCGGGTTCTCAACTGTAATTGATGCTAGTAGCAGTAGGTACGCCGAAATTATAGTTATAGTAGAAATTTGATATAAAAGTGAATATAGGTTAGAACTAATTTTGAGATATTCGATGCGAGAAATATTAGCCTAAATATACATCAAATTACCTGCTGTTATATGCATACGTATATTCTCGTATAGGTGCTATGAAATGCATAATATGACAGATTAGAGAAGTGTGAAATAGACCTGTTCTCTCTGCTCACCAGCAAATGTCTATCAACCTATAGATACAGATAATAAAGGGCAATGATGAAAAGGATTAACACCATAATCTTATTACTGAATGTGTGTTATGCTAAATACCTGGGAAGCTGTATGTTCTTCTGGAAAATGAACTGTCTCCATTATTGTTGTTAACAGTGGCTTTTAATTTAAATGTCCCACCAACAAGCGCAGGGTCAGCGATGAATGTGAGTCTGTTTAATTCAAATCTGAATTGACTTTCACCATGTTCACATGTAGCCCAAGCAACAGGATCAGCATTGACGTCATAATAAATATTGTATACGACTTTATTGTCAACGATTGTCTGAAATATAGAGAACACACTTAGCTTTATATTTTGTTATTGGAATGATTGCTAGTGTCTGTGGAACCAGTTTATGAAATGAAAACGGTTTAATTATTGGATACATATAGATGTTTTAATACAACTTCAAATCAGTAGGAAAGACGTTCAATCCTATGTCAAAAAAGAGATGTAGAAGATACCAAGATGACGTCTTAAATTCACAAAACCTTCGACATACAGTTGTATGGCCAAAATAAAGAGAGACAACACCACTAACTAAAAAGAGAAACACAAACCCCTAGAGAAATCGAGGGTGAGTTCAGGTGCTCCGGAAGGGTACGCAAAAATCTGCTGCCCGGCCATGATAAGGCAACCCTTTAACTTTCAAAGTGATGACTATTGCCACATAAAAATGGAAAATTCCAAATAAGGAAATTGAAATCATCTTTTTTATCATAATGTTTTGTTTTCAACCGTTCCTTATTGCAAATCTTCAGTTTGGAAAGAGGTTACATACATACATACATACATACATAGATACATATTTCACACACGCACACGCACACACACACACACACACAACGAAACACACAAATACACCGTAATCTAAAACACACCCGAATTAAAAACGAGAATTTAACATGCCTACTGGGATTATGAACATACAGAGAGAGATTTAAAGAAAACAAAATATGAATCTAAAACGTACATCTTGATTAAAAATTACGCACCAGGATTTAAAAAAATAAATCTAGATTTGAAGTAAAAAAGAAATCTTCGCATCATCTCACGCTTTTTCTGGATCTTTTAAATGACATTCGCTTATACATTTGGGACGCAGTGGACTATAATTTCACATTGTTTTTTTCAGGTTTTTTCTTAATGGAAGATGGGGATATATGCATTTTGATAAATTTTGTAATCAAACGAAAAATTATCATAAACCTTTGATGTGTCTTTGTTTTCTTTTTAATATTCAACAAAGAACAAAAACATCACATACATATTTATTAGCACACACATTTATAAACATGGGGCAAAGGTTAGGTTTAGTTGTTGGTCAGATGGTCAGATTTACCGTCAAACTTCAGTAGTCAAGCAGTTTTCGAAGACATTGATGACAGAACAGCATTTCACAGTCATTGACCTAGAAGTAGAAGTCTAATAGATCTACAATTCAGATGAAACCTTTAGATCCACCCTACGATCGTCAGTAGAAACTTTCTAATCATAACCTGCTGAACATTGTCGAACAAATAGGTACATATGTTTTGAAATTATTATTTTTATTAAACACACATGAGTTTGGAAGTAACTGTTGTGAGTTTATAACTCGTCATTTTCAAAAGTTTTCTATTTTATTGTTTTAAAAGCATTGCACTGCATTGCATAATTACACACGGGTTAACAAATATTAATTAATGAAAGTGTTAATTTCTCAGAATTTCTTGCAATAAGTGAGGGTGATAATCTGATTATCTTCGTGTCATGACATATAGTGAACACACGCTATTTACATTTACAGTCTCACCTGTTTTAAGAGACCGCCAAAGGGAAGGAAAAAAAGGGTCACATATGACAGGTGGTCTCTTTATTCAGGTGATTTATATAGGGAAAAGCCACTTTGGGAACCACACACTTAGGTCACATAAGACAGGTTTTCCTTGAATTCAGTTGGTCACAAAGGCAGGTTAGACTGTATGTGTAATTTTTATTGTGAACTCTATTGATATGATTGTACTGATATTTATTCTTCTTTTTTATTACAATGTTTTATTTACTTATAAATAATTCCGTGCTTTGAAATGGTCTGTGCATTTCCCGAAAACGATAATGTTAATCATTTATTGGTCTGACCAAGTAGCACTGTTACAAAACTAACAATGGATAGCGAACAAAAAAAATCCGTCAAATCTTTCGTGTCATTTGTAAGCCCAGATATGTCGTTCTTGTCAAGAACCCGCTTTACGCATGTACGGAAAGACTCATTAAGTTCCGAATAAAGTCTAGAGCTTTGAAATGACTGAGATTAGTTATATGCCTGGGGACTGTTTGCATAGTTCTCGCCGTATATACTAAGTAGCACTTTCTCGTCGTTTTAAATCGTCTGAATTTCGTTGGATAAATTTTACATTCCAAAATGTTAGTGTTTTTTCTTTAAATCTCGCTGTGTGTGTTTTTTTTTTTTAATTTCTCTGTGTTTTTTTTTTATTCAAGTGTTCATTTTAGATTCTCATAGTGCATTTTTAAATTACCGGTGTATATGTTTTAATTCAGGTGTGTATTTTAGATCTCGGTGTGTATTTTGTCCATCTCGTTGTGTATTTTTCATACATATGTTTTCTCGTTGTGCTATTTATGTTTTAGTAGATTTGAGGAGAACGCCGTGCCATACATGCAAGTGATGTCAGATAAAGTTTGTGCTGAACTAATGTTTCCATGAATGATATAATGATACTAAGATACGCTTCCGTTATTTTTACGGGGAACTTAGGTCGAGTTACATCCCGTCAATATTGGGGTTAATAATGTGCACAAACGTTTTCTGTTATTATATGGTACATGAATGTTTTCCAGCAAAACATCTTTATATAATATCGAAAAACACGTGTTTCAAAGAGTTACTTATCAATGGTCGTCAGAAAACTTACCACATACTGTACTTTAATTGTAGGAGCGGATGAATAGCATAGATCCGTAGTAATGTTAACAGTTGGCGTAAGTGAAGTTATATTTAGTTGTACATCTCCCGCTGGGTCTGGGTTGAAAGTGACTTGAGCTATTTGATTTAGAAATACGTAATTTAAGAAAAAAGTATGGCAAAATAACACAACTTGCTTACACTGAAATCGATGATGATGATGATGATGATGACAATGATGATGATGATGGTGATGACGATGATAATGAAAATTACTTGTACTTAGTTAAACTTGGAACTCGAGACTAAAGGGAACAACATCTGCTTCTTGTTATCATTACTCTTATTGATTTGGAAGGGCGGTGCTCATCAAGCTTCCCTTAATGATAAACGTAAAAATTTCCATTCTAATTTTTAAAAAGGACCCGTTCCTCAGTAGCAATATCCCGATTCTAATGCCTATAGAAATTGTTCACATCTTTTACGGTATGTCAGGACATGTTCCTTCTCTGGATGTTTTGACTTTGAGAGCCAAGCGACTAACAGAAATACGTTGTAGACTGATTGAAATCGTCATTACGAAAATTTGATGGTCTATACGAGTAATTCGTCAAATAATATGGGCTACCGTCTAAAGGACATTACGGTTTATTATTGAGCACTGCTATTTGCAGTAACCATCTCTTGCTAGTCTTTGTTAAATTCAAGTTTCTTCTTTGTCGTATTAACTACGACTTTTATTATGAAAAATATATAGTATTTGGTGTAATTTAGCTGAAAATGAAGACACAAATAACAATTATCGTTCTACTCTATATCTGTATTTCAATATCTATTTCTATAGTTCAAAGAAAATGGATGAAGGGCTCAACGTTCGTGTCTCAATTTGGTACTCGGTCTCATTAAACAATTAGAAATTTCCAATGCACTGAAACATTTTACTGATGACCAAACACACAAGCTTTTTAGACTTCATTTAAAGAAGAAGGAGATATTGATTCCAATAGTAAACAAATGTTGAACATACAATTACTTCAAATGTTCAAGGCATAGGTTTGCTGTGAGCCATATTCGGAACCGGTTCTACCACACCAGGCATATATCCTTCTTCTATCTATGTATGCGGTAATTTTTACTGCTCGCTGAATTTTGCATTGTGTATCTGACAAAACAGAGATTTTATCTGACCGTAAGTGCTCAGTTTACTTGTGAATAGCACAATGTAGGGTATAGATATATGATGTCATCTACAAGTTAACATGTAGACATTAATCTTCTCTTTTGACATAGCTGATATACCACTAGTGCATTAACTGTCATAACAATAAGTGGAGTTTGACATTATGTTGAAGAAATGTATTTAAAAAAAAACACGTAAATAATTATTTACCTGTAGATAACACAGCAGAAGCACATAAAATGAAATGAAATATCCCTGCCTTCATCATGTAACTTTTGAAATAATAATAATACTTCCTGCTCTATTTTTGGATTTTTGTTTAAAGTTTGACATACACATACAAATCAAATAAGAGGTAAAGAATATCAGTGGGTTTAGCCTTTTGTAGTATTTATCAGTACATTGAACAACCTGCTATCTAAGTTCTACACAACATTGGTCATGATTTGATTGATAAAACGCAAACATAGATGACACACATTAAACGCTCGCAAGTCTTAAATGTTTACAAAGGAACTGTGTAGAATTGTAGATAGATATATAGTCAAGCATTACGATTTGTAGTTTTAGAGACAAGTAAAAAGAGAAACTTTAGGTTCACAAATATTGTAACTTCGTTGAGCGGTAAATAGTATGAGACATTTTATTACCCAACTGAAATTTATCACTAAAAATGTTTTGAATGAATTTTCTGTCTGATATGTTTTTAAGATAGAAAAAAAGTAAAATTGAAAAAATCTAGTTGGCAGGAAAATCGTTTTCATAAATTATTTCTGCAATAAAATGAACCATGATTAGAATCTAAATGGCAGCTTTCATGATGGGTATTTTTGTAATAACGCATGGTACTTAAAAATTATTCAATATCCTATCTCATTTTCATTAAATTTTATTTGTATTGAAACAGTTATCAGGGCAATATACATGTATCACTCCGGTTAGGCAACATTCCGTGCCAATAGGTTATCAGTTTCTTTACTGTACGTTTTATATCTTTATATGTAGGTATTAATCTAAAGAGAAACTTGTCAGGGGATTTATGGCTTTATATTTTTTGCTTCAGCCCCATTAGTGTTAATTGGATTATCGATGAGTGCAGTATTTAGCTTTATGCGGGAATGTCATGAGACAGAAGAATATCCAGTGGTAGAATGGTTCCGTCACAGTACAAAACTAGGACAGGTGGGGATTCTGAATGGACATTATTTATCTTCTGTCATTAACGAGTCATGTCTATACAAAATCAGTCCTCGGCTCTTACTTACATAATAACAGTACGTGTATCTGATCTGACAGACGATTTACTAGCGACTACATGGAGAGGTAAATATGTCTCAAGTCGGACAAAAAGGAAGTAAATTCTTAAAATTTGTAACAGTTGGCAAGTATCTTGATGATACACATATGCGATCTCATTCTATTTGCAGTCAACACTTGTTCTATCTGGGTCATGTGTATCATGTTTTGATTATACTCATTAATGTACTAAACCATATGTGAAGTTTTAATTGTGTATTCCATTCTATCATGCATTGTCAAGGGTATGCATATTACAGAATTTAATTTGGTCTGAACCATAATGTGTTGTATTTTATCCCGTTGTCTCATTATAAAAATAATTATGATGAATGTGATCGAAAAACATGACACATACTTTTTTCTAATTTTGCATAAATATTTAGATTTATCAAAATGTTATTGAAGTGAAAGTGGCAAGAGTGTTATTAAAAGGTTTATGTATTCAATAACATATTTTACAAACATCGATTCTGGGGCCTCCGTGGCCGAGTGGTTAGCGTGTTCGACTTCGAGCCGAGGGGTCCGGGGTTCGATTCCCGCAGCGCCACTCCGCGGTTGGCCGTCCCTATATTTCGGATGAGACAGTAAAAACCGAGGTCTCGTGTCACAGTAGGTGTTGGCATGTTAAAGAACCATCCCTGCTCTAGCAGTGCCGAGCACAGGCAAAATGTGTCGCCCTTCACCGGCACACGTTGACGTCTCCATATGAGTGAAATATTCTTGAGTGGGACGTTAAACAACAACGCAACAACAACAACAACAAACATCGATTCTAACTAAACCCTATTTTGTTTTTGGGTTTGGAGTTTTTTCGCCAACGGCGCTCTGACTATTGGTACTATTAGAAATGTTAATGTAGGCATGACGATAAGGTGTTTTAAATTTTAAGGATGAGGCTAGCATGGACTGAAAGTCAACACTCGTCTAGTACTCATCAACTCCACCTGTTTTGGCAGTAAAGTAATTATTCTCAATCGCCCTTCCCTTTTTTGTACAAGATTGAAGTTAAGCTTATTTCAGTTTGATTGGCCACAAATTACGACAGGTGAGTGGCCTAAACTTTGTTGTTTGGAGCTTGTAGCTGCTAAAATCCGATCATTAGTACAGAAACACTTTTAACCGGTTGTATGCATAATAAACTAACATATGTACCATAATTGTAAATACTATGTTAAACTTTTACAACGGTAAATTTTAAATTTGTTAAGATTTTCAGGCACATCGATATGTCACTGCCTAGCTGTTGTCTAATCAACATTCAACAATTTTGTGAATGGCGGAAACGCAAACATGCGTTTAAATACAGGATAATTGCGTAACGATGTGATTATACAGTCCATAAAATCGTTCCGCCGTGACATGTATGTATGTATGCATTTATGCATGTACATACGTACATATATATATATATATGCGTGTGTGTGTGTGTGTGTTGATAGATAAATGGATGAACGCATAGATTAGTGTATGGATAGATGAATAGATTGATTGATGTAGGGATGGAAAGGTAAATATGTATACGCTCGTGTGTATATATAAGTATGTTTGTCTTTAGCAAATAGTGATTTTATCATATACCCTTTTGATATGGATGATTATTTTTTGTTTGTAAATAGATAATCTTGCCTTTAGTCACGGCCCAAAAAGGGGGAAATTTAAGATACCAAGAGATATTCAAAATTTCAAAACAAAAAAACACATGACAACATCGTGTCCAAAAATAAAAAGAGACAATACTTCAAACAAACAATACACACAGTCAAGCGTAGAACTAAAAAAAAATATAGGAAAACGAACCCAACCAAAAATCAGGGGTGAATTTAGGTTCTCCGGAAGGAGTACCTCCTGCTCCGTGCATGGTACCCGTCGAGCATCTATATTTTTAATTCGAAAAAAATGTCTAATTCGGTAATAAAAGGAGTGCAGGATTAGGAATATGGAAAGAAAAACAAATCCCTCGTCATCTGTAAAATCGATATATAATATAAAATTATATAGAATATCATATAGCATTTTTCATATCACCTCCTGTATCAGTCCGAGACCCCAATATCAGCCCAAGGGCCGGAGGCCCGAGGGCTGATATTGGGGTTGAGGACTGATACAAGGAGGCGATATGAAAAATGCTATATTATATTCATTTTATCATATACTTTTCAGTACATGTTTCATGTATACATATTGCGGTATAATTGCACATCAAAAGAGTTATCATTCTGATTTCAGTATGACACAAAAAGAGAAGTTCATATAAAGATCAAGCCTGGAATTTCTATTAAAATAACCTTAACATGTTAGTTATAGTTATTTGAAAAAAAAGAAAATTATAACGCCCACAGCGGGAATCGAACCCGGTGCGCCCCAATAACAATCAAGTGACCAATCACCCTCACTACAGAAATCACGTTAATGATGGGGGTTAAATAACTCAATGCTGAGTAAGTCTTGTTTTCAGTTATCTCCCTTTTGTTTGAAGTAGTGGGCAGGAAACATTTGACAACGGAGCATTAAGGTAACATTAAGTTATCTGAGACCCATTAATTAGAATGGTTTCTGTAGTGAGGGTGATTGGTCAGATGCTCGGTAAGGGTGCGCACTGGGTTCGATTCCCACTATGGGCATTGTAATTTTCTTTTTTTCCCCAAATGACTATTTCCGGCCCTTGGGCTGATATTGGGGTCTCGGACTGATACAGGAGGTGAT
>JACSZP010028104.1:0-10917 GCA_016161895.1 Pinna nobilis
GTCAAAGATCAATTATTACAGTCCAGAAACTGATAACCGTTACCGTTTTACCATTCCATTATGGTGAATCGTGAAAAAAATATGTGAGCAAAATTTTGTTCTTCACATAGATGCCAAGAAAATAAATTGCAACGAATATTATAAATTTTTCCATGAGTTCCTTTCTTATGCACTTACGTAAAAAAAAAACAAAAAAATTTTGCCTAAAAAATGACCAGGTGTCCCTAACTACCTTAATTAACTCCGTTTCTTATATATATATATATACATGTATTTATTTGCCGAATGATCCACAAAACCTTTTTCCAAACTACTTAAGTCTTTTTATCTCTACGAGTAGTCCAAAAAGATGCAGATTACCAAAAATTTAAAAAGATCTGTTAGTGCGCTTACAATCTAAGTTCCCTAGAACATAAAGATTTTTGACTCGTCAAACACAATTTTACCACATTCTAAATCAAAAGGTTTTAATTCAGGTGTCTCTTACTTTATTTTTAGTTTTAACTGTTTTTTGTGTATTGCTGTTGGTGTTTTGCTGTCTCATTTTCTCTCGGTCATAGTATTGTCTGCTGTGCATACTTACATTTAAATGCCCCCTTGGTATCTTTTACTCCCGCATTTAAAAATTACTAAAGCTTTGTTTTGTGACGAAAGCAGAATCAATATCTCAATTTGAAAAGAGATATGCCATAATTCGCTTAAAACGACATTCAGTAAAAAAACCATCTGAGGTTCACATAATCAGAACATTTTATTGTTTTTTATTGAAAATAAATATGGTATTAGGCGGGCAGGTACTTCAGCAGACTGCCGGTAGTCCGATGAGTTACACCTGTACTTCCGTTCTTCCTGACTTGTATTTTCATTCTTATGAAGACTTCATACGGGGGCTTTTAAAGAATGAAAAGTAGAGATTAGCGCGATCCTTTAACCTCACATTTCGTTATATGGCGTTTTATTAAGACATATATTGTGAAAGGTTTGCATTTTAATCTTTTGATGCATGATTACATACATTTGGTTATTTCAGATAAATAATGCTCTACACAATACACCACTTTACCATGGTATTGAAATAACGGGATTCAGGTATTTCATTTTATGCCCGTTTGTGCTCATAGATTGTATTCAAATATTTACCTAGTATTCTAATTATATGTCCACAGACATAGATGAATGGATAAATGAATATTTGATTAATAAATGGTAGAGTTGCACAATATCAACAAGTTTTAATATAACACAAATTCAGTTTTTACCCCAACCTACTTACCATCTTAAAAGTAACCATCGAGTTTGAAATTGCAATTCTTGAACCAGTGCCATAAAAAACGGATAACGCTTAGACAAATTACATTTTAAAAATTATGAATTAAATCCATTTAGCTAAAATTTAAAAAAGGAACCATAAAACGACGTTTCATCTGCCGGGACAAATGCCTATGGATGTTTAGAATTACACAAGGGGGCAATATACTTTCTGTCCTTTCTTAATTTTGGTAAGAGTATTATATGTAAACAAGATTTGTTTCCACGCGAATTTTCTTCACAATAGTGTAAAACAGTTACGCTAAACACCCATTAAAACAATTCAAATCAAAGGTAGCGTATCTTGAGTATTGGATTCAGAATAAATTGTTTAAATATTAATTAGTGCATTTAAAACAGTTGCTAAGTAACAAATGAATCGCAAGTTCTATATAAAAAAAATTGTTCGTTTGACCAACGCTGTCCGCCGTTGTCGTTATCGTAAACCTTGTATCAAAGACTTGGAAACAATAAAGGGTATATTTGTCAAGAAAAATGCGATAGATAACGTTCTATTTGAATGACAAGGTGCCGCACATGTTAAAAAAATAAACGAGGAGCATGACTTTGCAGGTTGATATGATAACCCTAAGGCGATCCGTTAGAGGCGGACATTTTCTCAATTTACTATAAAGCCTACCCCTACTAAAGTCTACTATGCACCTTACTTAGGACTTTTGTAACTTGAGAAAGAAAATCGTCTTAGAATGTTTATTGCTTGCCCAAAGGATCATTAATCTGAGAAAATTTTCTTGACTGGAGAAAAGTCTCAAAGTTGAATTTAAAAATTAAAAAAATTGTCTGAGAATATTTGCATTGCCAAGGGCCAAGATTTAAGACATCATTTAAGGTAACATTTTATTGGTATAACCTGATTTTTTGGATAACTTAATGAGAAGCATAAGTAAATTACATCATTGCCTTGCATGCTAAGAATCGTTTTTACATGATTATGTTATTCAGAAATGGAAGTACCATTTGTGATTACATTGTAATTTACTATGATATGAAGAAAGCTAAAAGGGAACATATTCTGGAATCAATAGCAGAATCATTGATGAGAATGCCAGAATTACTTGAAGCTGTTAATTTCACAGTGAGTCCAGGCTATAACACAACCCTGCTTACACAAGTAAAAAAAGGTAACAATTGTTTTTTAAACAATCAGCATAATTTTATGCATCGTTATGCCCGTTTAAAATATGATTGTTCATTGCTTTTTTTTTTTTTATTTATGATATTGATGTTATACTACGTCCCTTCGGCTAATTTTCAGTTTAATGGGTGCGAGTAATTTGAAGTGGTGGAAGAAATCATGCGCTGTAACGGTCACCCGCTCTACGTTAAGTTAACGAACAAACATCCCAAAGAATACGTTGAAGTTGTAGTCAACTAATTAAACGAATAAACTGCAGTACTCTTTATGTTTAAATATAAATAATGTTTATGACCACTTGCAGCATTAACGTTGATTTCAAACAGACAGTTTCTGATTTGTCTTATGAAATATATTATTATTACACAGCAAATAAGAATGACAACAATCTAAATTGTTAATTTTAATACAGAAATAGTACGTTTTTGTATTTTTGTGCCACATAATAAGTAATGACCAGTGACCAACCATGCATTAATTAATGACCGGTCATTAATATAAATGCTTGGTTTTCCCTTTTCGTTACATCGAAAGATACATGTACATGCAAGTACTTGGACAATACGATAGCAGACTTATGGATTTCTTTCAGTGTATTTCCGGCATGATATTCAATCCTTTTATTAGACATTTTCGCATCCGATGTGTCAGCAAACCGGCGTCTGCCTTCGTTCGACTCCATCTTTGTTTGGGATCTGAAACTGTGCAAACAACGGGAGATAACTCTTGCATCAACTCCATATCAAACCAAGCAACCCCATATTAGAAAACCACGTAGCTATATTGAATATCAACTCTTTTCATGTGATTAAAGATAACCAATTGCATTTCAAGATTTCAGTTGTCAGTATCGACCGAATATGGGTGTAATATCGGCCGAAAATCAATATTGTTCCTAGTTGTAACCTCTGCATATATAACATTCTGTGTATTTTCAGAATCCCCACAATTACATTTCATGGCTCTTCTGTTTTATCTTCCTCCTCCATGACGTAGTATCCTTTCTCTGGGTTTTCAGATGTCGGTGTTTGTCAAATATTTATCAAATTTGCTTGTTGTTCCGGATTATTATAGTGAGTGATACCTTGGTAACTGTGATATTTATATCATTAATTTAGATCTGTTGTTTCGGCATATCACGAAATATCCTTCGGAAGTATCGATACAGACAACAAACGTCCATATAATGTTGACTGCAAAATGGTTGATGGGATACTGGACTGCGAACGTAAATGTAGAACAAATTATTGTGAACAGTCTGGCCAATGCATCATTGATTACGAATTGGATTCAGTCAAGTGCAGGTACGCAAATGATCAATGGAACTTCGATATCAAAATCTAATACAAAGTAATTGTCATATTCATCCTCGGATCACCATGTAACGAGTGGTCAATTCGATCCAGAAGTCAATCAAACCTATTGAGATTAAGTCTTTTTCTTTTCTTTTTTTAAACATTAGTTTTGTAATATTTTCTAGTATAACGTCAGACAAATTCTTTGTTCAATGTATAAACATTCAGTTCCATTTTCGTTTTATTTAAGACCTAAACTTACTTATATATATGACTATATATTTTAATACATTTATGTAACGTCTAGGTTAATCTAAACATCTAACCAAGGCCCAGATATACGGTTTGTTATTTAATAATATCTTCAGGACGTCTCACGAAATGAACTTTTAATTCAAAAATATATTCTCAATAGGTGTACTGAGACAGAGGAGCTTATATATCACGGAGATAGGTGTGAGCAAATCAGTGTAAAACTGACAATGAAAAAGACGTACATAGTACTAATCGCGGCTCTATGCGGAGGTATATTATTTTGCATCATCATCATTTTGACGGTGTTCTTATGTAAGATGAAAAGACGTGCAGGAAAACGTTCGAAGGATTCGGACGACAGGTAATTATTAGACATTTATGTACATCTCAATAAAAAAAATAATTGGTTGTCAATTTAAAGATAGCAATGTAATAAATTAGTCGTGTTTATCGTGTTCTATTTTTTGCAGGGGTATTGTTGTTTTTTAGTATATTTGCGAATTTATATGTACGTAACTAGACATGTATTTTAAAATGAGATATATACTTTTATGAATGTATATGTCATGTTTCCATATTTAAAAAGTAAAATTTTCAAACAATGATTAAAACACCATTTGCGTATCTGTTCCATAGTTTCTGTCTTCAGGTAAGCGTCCAGTTCGATATCACGTACTTTTTTTTTCTTTTGAAGTTTTTCTCTGTTTACAATTGCTTAATTATTGCTATCCAATTTTCTCTCCCCGTCTCGCATATATCTACTTCCTCTCTTGCAATGTATCTACTTCTACCGATATTCACATAATGTATGTCTCTTAACTTTGTATTTGCGCTGTTCAACGGTTTTTAAATGCATTCTTCTTTGGTTTCAATTTATCCGCGTCTGATTATATCTACTATGAGACTATGAGAACGGTGTTAATTCAGTTCCGGACATTCTTATTTCAGTGACCATTTAGCATTGGAAATGAAAAACACAGATATCCGTCAGTCGAACTTGTACAGAGGATTTAACGCAAAGGGTTCCAGTGATAGAAGTCGTACCGAAAATGGGTTTGATAATGGAAATCAGGTAGGTGGCAGAACCGCATGTATAAAATGTTATCACGCTGGCAAAAGAAAAAACACTAACCTCCATTTATAATTAATCATAGATTGGTTGGTTGTATTATTCTTCTACGTTTCGCTCTAAAATCTTTAACTTATATGTCACCGTATAACGTTGAAGTGCGACGAGTTTGTCATATGCTCGGCACTTATGGTCGATGAGTAGGGAGGGTTCTTTTACGTGCCAGTACTCTCTTATACATGGACCTCGTTTTCCACTGTCTCATCCGAATGAGAGTGACAACCAACCGCAGTGAGACACAGATTTGAACCATGACCTAAACATCAGAGCCCAGTTGTTCAAGAGTTGGTTAAATTTACCCAAGGTTTAAATATAACCGATGATGATGAACAACTGGGCCCAGAAGGCGATCATCCAAATCACTAAACCACGTCGGCCTCCGTCTAAGCAATGGTGTTTAGTAACAGCTGCTGGAAGATTAAAGAATAAAATTAACAATCATAGAAATTGTTTCATATGTAGATTCAAATGTAATGTCTATTATTCCACATTTGGAACATTAGACCCAATATAGGCCTAACCTGAAATTTAAGGTTTTACTCCAGACAAAACACTGATTTAGACTCATGAGATGTTATACATATATATGCATTTAAATGCTTGAGAAAAAAAGTGTTAAAAAGAACCGACTGTGGCTTGGAGGTGGAGTGAAAAATCTAGGAACAAATTGTCGACAGTTCTATCCTCACTGGAAGCATGATTCATATTCGCACCCTCATGATGATTCGAGGTCCACGTGTCAATGATTAATGTGATATATCTAGATCCAACACTTTACATATTAAAATCCAAAGCATGCTTCGTTTCTTTGTTTACAACATCAGTTACTGCTATTATGTTCCCTAAAAAATGGGCTGCCGTTGCCCAGTGGTTAGCCTGTTCGACTACTGATGGTTGGGTCACGGGTTCGACTCCTAGTCATGTCGCGGTTCGCTGTATATGTCTTTCGGATGAGACGGTAAAAACCGAGGTCCCATATCACAGTAACTTCATGTTGGCACGTTCAAGAACCCTGCCTGTGCTACGGCCATAAATGCCGAGTATTAGCAAATTTTGACGCCCTTATCCGACACACGGTGACGTCTTCATATTGGTGGAAAATTCTTGAGTAGGACGTTAAACAACAATAAAACGAACCAACCAACTTACAAAAATGTAAATAATCTGCACACATACTTTTGAAAACAAAAGCATGATTTTTATGATAATTTTGAAATGTGAAATATTTATGTTGTATTTATTTTCAAGTGGGAAATTTATCGAGGCAAACATCTCTATGAGTCTTTATCAACTACAAGTGAAAACCCTTATCAATCACAGGACCTCAGGTTAAACAAAGACCGGAAGAGCTGGAATATGGACACGCCTGTCTATCAAGATATCAACACGGACATACAGGTATAAGGGGCTGGGAGAAGCAATTGTATTTTCGTAAAAGTCTTAAATGATCTTGGAAAGGAAAATGTATATATATCTTAATGCTTTGAGTTGAAAACATTATGGTAATCGCAATGATGGTATTACAATTTTTCTTCACGGTTAATAGCGTGGTGTATTCGTGTTTTCCTGTAGTTGAAGATACGGGGCATTAAATTCTGTTTCGTTTCTGTCGGTTTTTATATGAAATTGTTAAACTGTCTGACTTCCCAAAATTTGAAATCAAACCATCGAATGGGGTGTGTTACGATTTAAGTAAATTATATTGCAATATAGGCGAATAGGCGGCATCATAACGTTGACTTGACGTTCTGCGTTACTTTACTTGCCTATTTGTTTGACCTTTGTAATGATGCGTCATATAGAGTAAAACAGCTATCGATTTCGTTTGATGCTGCACTAGAATTTTCTTTAAGACAAGACCGGGAACCATAAAACTTCAGATTTACTAAACTCAGAATTGTCTTAGCTTCGCTTTCTTAACCAATTAGAGGTAGGTATCAACTGCAGTTGAGAAAGTTATCAGGCTTAAGTATATTGTTAGGACTCATGACACGTACTCGGACTATCTAAAGTTCGAGTCCCAGGTTAGGTGCTGCAGTAAAAATCGCGATCAAAATACGACACGGCAATCCATGGACCAATCATATGATTAATTTCTAAGCGTAGTGGGTCAACCTTTCTCTGCGCCAGTTTGATGCCACCAAAATGTTTATGAAAAAATTTGAAAGTGGTAAGAATATTAAAGCCGTATCAATCAAGAGTAATATTTCTATTATTTATAACTACATGGTCATTCTTGTCCTTGAATGCAATATAGGGAGTGTTTAAAAGCATGTATCTGCTAATCAGACCTCTAGTCATTCAGTACAGTGCTTTTATTGACGTGTTTTGCGAAAGGTTTACTCTTTGTTTTCTTATAAAAAACTTACCACAGAGAACGTGTCCACTGAGTTAGGTTTCAATCTGCTACATGTTCACTATTTCAGGAGGACTCAACTTAAGTTCAGGTAAAGACTGAACTTTCAAAGAAATATTAATGACGAAATGGAGTCAAAATTCTTAGCTAGACTGGTGGAAGTAATAAAAATTTTAGTGCATTTTCCTTTTTTTTTAAAAACATGTGTAAAATTTCTCTTTCAGTATAAAATCAAGAGACCTAGTGTAGCATTGGGCACATCATCCGCTCCACGAGCTTACAAAGGATATGACAATGATGCTTACAATATGGACCGATTGGAATATTCACAGCAGCCGCGGGGGGTCTCTAATCCCTAGTAAGTGTATTCGTCATCATTAAACCATATACAGTTTAAACTGCTTTAAGAGACCGTCCATGGGAAGGAACAGAATGGGTCACAAATAACAGGTGATTTCTTAATCTGGGTGATTTATATAAACAGGTCATTTTTTGAATTCATTCATTTAGGTCACATGAGACAGGTTGTCCATTAATTCAGTAGTTCACTCGGGCAAGTTAGGCTGAAGTTGATATTATTCGCGGGGAATTAAATTTTGTTATGTTTGTGAATGAAAAAAGACAAATACCGTGAAAATAGATGCCCGTTAATATTATCCTGCGTCAGAAATTTAATAACTTAATAAAATCTAAGAGTAATTACAAATGACACGATGTACACAGGTTTTTTGCCGATAGAAAAAAATTAACAAAAATTAAATCTGAGAATCTTATTTTTCATGTTCATAGGTGGTATCTATTTACTCGTGACAGAAAAGTCTATAATAGTTTTGAAAATTTAGAAGAAATTAAGAAGAAATTAAGTTTCCTTGAATAAGATCATTTGTTTGCGGTTATTGTTTAACCCGTGAATTAAACAACTTTACAGCAGTGAATTTTATATCCCATACTTTAGATGTTTTTGTTTCTGTTTGTTTGATTTTGTTGTTGTTGTTTCTTTCCTATCTTTCTGGTATACCGTTTGACGTTGATGACGTCAGGATGCCATTACGTATTCCAAACTTGAACCATTACGTAAACAAATAATAGCGGTTCTTTGATATTGATGTCTGTCTCTTTATGGTTATAATTGATTATGCAATCAATCACACTGATGTGACGAAACGTCGATTTATCGCATTATTATTTTGATTTTCAGCTGAGTGGTAAAACAAGAGCGTGTTTATATAAAGTGTGCATAGAGTATATGTCATTATCATTTATCATCTTAATCAAATTATATATTCTTATATGTTTTTGTAGTACACTTTACCATAAAATTAATCTTGGTTTGTTGGTAAGTTGGTTTGTTGCATCGTTGTTTAACCCTGTCAAACCTAAGAATACAAATGGAATGTTCTTTTCTATTGCTTAGACCAGTCTAACATGGTCTGTAGGATTGAAATGGTTAATGTACCGCTCAAGAATTTTTCGCAAATATGGAGACATCACCTTGTCCAAGCAAACGGCAGTAAATTAAGCCTATTTCCTTAACTTATGGGCGTAGAGCAGGGGGGAGTGTTCTTAAACACTAACCTACGGGGGCTCTGAGTTAAGTCTCATTCGGAAGACAAAGACAACAAACCGCAGTGTCATGGGGATTCAAATCCGTGACTCTACAATCAGAAAGCGAACAAGCTAACCACTTGTGCAGGGAGGTCCCCGTTTAAGCAAGTATACAGATAGTAGTTTCGGTTTATCATGCTATATTTTTGTTAATTCTTATATGTTTCTATTGCAATCTATAATTTAAATTACCTCCTTAGAATACCCTCTTTACACTGCAATTCATTAAATTCCATTTTACAGTGTCAGGAACTGGAACTAAGAGAAGCTGTACTCTGCCAAATGAGAGCCAGTCTGCATGCCGTTTGACAAACAAGATGATTGGGATACTTTTATTTTGAATTTGACTTTCGACTTTTGTCTATATATCTAAGGACAAAGTTTAAAATGTGTTGTGCTTATTCTTTGACAAAAAAAAGAAGTTACTTGGAATAGCTTAGATTTTTTAACTTTTTAACTCGTGTCACTTAAAGATCAATCGTGTTTGTGGTGAAAAATCATATTATATGTATTCTGCTTTAATACTTTTAACGTGTAAGATGGATAATTTTTTCATAATTTTGAAGCATTTTATAATAATTGGATAATTGTTTAATTATTTCTTGGGCAACGATTAATTTTTAAATTCTCATTACGCATTTGGAGACACAAGCGCAAGTCTTACACACGCAATTCGTTATTTCATCAGCCAAAATGTCAGATCAATCAAAGAAAAATTTCTGTATATTGAAATTTTGTACTGATACCTTGATTTACTTGACTACAATGGGACTCATCTATATCTTACTCGGAATTTGAAATGTTTTGAATTTATCAGCCATATATTTTATGCAGTAAGCCGGTATTCGAACTAATGATATACTGCTCTGTTCTGAATACCGAGAATTTCGATACACTATGTCCAAAGTAATTTAGGAGCTGAACGATAAAAGTGAATTTTATTTCGACCTTTTGTTCCCGTCGGTTATTAAAGAAATGATCTTAGTTTGTCGAATGTCAGTTTATTTTCATGATCAAGTAACTTTGAAATAGAATTTATAGGCACAATTAGAAATAATAATACAAAAAGGTAAACAATTATTATCTTGGAATGTATAGTCCTTGATAAGCGATTTCATTATTTGCTGCAAACAAAAGATATTTGACGAATGAAATATTTTCATAGAAAATGTGTATTGCATCTCTATTATTGATTAATGTTAAGTGCTATTCTGCATTGCGACTTTTCATACCTCTTTTAATACTAACTGTTGAGCACTGAATCCAGAATTCAGCTTAAAACTTTTCTTTTCTTAGTGTGTTTTTAATTATCTGATATATGAAAAAAGACGTGATTGATTAAAAAGATAAAACTTGTAACTTTTTGTCAAGGCGTAGCAAGGAAATTATTGTATACAACAGCCGTCGGCCAGGACACAGTTGCACAAAGAATTGCTACATTAACTCGTATTTAGCTACTTACGACATACAGTTTAGAATTATAGTTTGCTAAGAACTTCAAAAAAAAATTGCTCCACACTTGTCTAGTTAGCTAACTACGAGCTAAATTATAAATAAAATAACTTTGAGTTATCTATTTAAAGTAAATTAATAAAATAAATAAAACACTTGTGCAACTTTGATCAGATTTTATAATTTGGTTTATTGTAAAAAAAGAAAAAAACGATGTTCCTACTTGACATTGCTTGATAGGTTTTCCTTGTAAAGATATTCAGGAAAGGAAATCGGAACAATATGTTGCTTTTGCATTGATGTGTCAAATAGATATATTTTCATTTAAATGCTTTTGTCTGTGTTATTATTAATCAATTTG
>JACSZP010028112.1:0-13185 GCA_016161895.1 Pinna nobilis
CCGTATCATAAAGTTGACCTTTCAGTTTACCGTTAAGGTCTATGTTCAGTAAAATATCCAAGTAGGAAGTAGACGTAGAAGACTCTGTAGAGTTTTTTTATCTCGAGCAAGAAATCCAGACTGTGCAGTAAAAGATGTCTAATTTACATGCACAATTCCCGATTGAAAAAAAACATTAATATAAAGTAGGGGCATATTTGAAGGTACCGAGGGGAAAAAATCAAAATTCAAAAATCGAAATACAGACAACATTATGGCCAAAACGAAAAGAAACAATAATAAAAAAAGGCAATTCACGCAACAAGGCGTACAAAGCTAGAGTAACATGAACCCACCTGAAATCGGGGGCGAATTCAGGTGCTCCGGAAGGGTAAGCAACTCCTGCCTCGCGCGCGGGACCCGTCGTGTCACATATTTTCGAGTACCGGAGAAGTCAAAATCGGCGATGGTCATAAACAATAAACGTACGGGATTAGGTATGTGACAAATGGAACATATTGCTCATCATCTACATGTACTTTACAGATATACCATATCGATTAATCAGGTCATGGCCAGACCATAAAACTTTCGAAGTGATGACTTCAATTTAACCACTAGGCACCCTTGGTTAAGTCACTTTTTTGTCAGCTTCGACCCTTTATCAAGGAAATCCAGATAGGGAACGCATACTCTAGGATATCGTTTACACCACATGCAGGTGATGTCAGAATACTGTTGCTTAAAACTTAAAAGTTCATAATAGGGAAATTGAAGTAATCTCTTTTATCGTAAAGCTTTTTATTAACCGCCCTGCATTGTCAATCTCCAGGTGAAGATTAAGGTATAAAGCAGATCCAGCGGTTTCCGTGGTGTCTTTTATTTCGAGGTAATTTTGATAGATGCGAACAACATCGTCGCCAAATTTGAATTTATTCAACGAAAGAACGCCATCTATACCGCGGAACATGAAGTTAATGGATCGGGTCAAGATATTGTCATTATTTCATTAAAGTCCCTGTATGAAAGTAGCCTCATACGAATAAAGAAATTATTCAACAGAAGAGGAGCACAGTTAGTAACCAGTAGAATGCCAACGGTCTGTTGAAAAACCCGTCCACCGAACACAACAAATAGGCTGGATATCTTGAAATGCCATAGCTTTCTCATAGTCCTACCCGTGTGGTATAGAGTACATTCATATGTAAAAAATCCATTTCACGTTAGTATGTGACACTATTAACCGAAACTTCGTTTTTATGAATTCTTCTCTGTCCCTATTCTCGCCTAAAATCAACACAAATTTATAGATATTACTAGCAAGAATTTAACTTTCCCGTGACAAGGCGATACATGTATCATCTAATCACGAAAATAAATTTCTCGCTAAATATTCTAGCCCGTCCTGACCAAGCACCAAGCAACATTGGTTCCTGGCATACCGATACAACTTTGAACATAATTATAATCTTTGGAATAAAAAATTTACAATCAATTTGACACAATAAAGTTCTGCGAAATAAGTAGCAGTAGATGAGAGACAATTTGTCAATCACGAATTGATTCACGAGAAAATCATGGAAGGAAATCTCACATTCGGAGACGAAAATCTTTATCATGAAATCGCAAAACTTGCACCAGGCCAAACAATCCAACCCATAACACCATTCACCCCAACCACATATACACACTTTCAGGATTGGTTCATATGATTCTGCATAAGTTTCAGGAAAATCTGAGGATCGTATTCTTATTGTATAAAAACTTTAGAGAAACAAGTCTTACAGAATATAATACCCATATCTACGGAGTACAGGGCAATTACATGGGCCGCTAAAGTCCTGGTTCCCTTTTCACAAAAAAAAAAATTAAAGTAACTGGTATTTGTAACCTACTAAATAAAAATAGACCAATTGTGATGAACTCTGATTGACACGAATTGTCGGCATATGCATATGATTTTGAATGCTGTATACAGTTATTTTCGCCCCGTGGTATTTTCGCCCTACTGCACTTGCAAAAAGTTTCGCTCCGTTTTAAATTCGCCCAGCCTTGTCATAATTTCTATTCGGGAAATATAACCTTTTAATTCGCCTAGTTTTGAATTCGTCCACAGCCATTGGGAGCGAAAGGGGCGAAAATAAAACGGTGAGGAACATTCCCCTGTATACAGTACATTAAAAATCCTTTTTTGAATAATTGATATTCCAATTTCATACATTCACGACTCGCAAGTGATTTTCTTCTTTAAAATTCTTTGTCAAGGTTCCAGGGTTGGGGATAAGGTGCTATAGGGAAAAGAGCGAACGCTGTGACTGTCGTGAGTCAAAAGTCAAATTCAATTTGAAATAAACAATGCCGTTACAATCGATTAAGACGGATTGCCAATAACTAACAATTAGAAACAACATTTTCTCGAACGAGCATTTTCGGGGGAGGGGGGTTACATAAACACTATTGCTAATCATGCAGGAATTATTCTTATAAAATGCCAATATCAAATTCATGTTAAGGTTTGTATTTTGAAACTATAATCCTTTTCTGTTGAAATGAATTGGAATGCGTTTTCAATTTGACTCAAAATAATGATTATGATTATCAAACACTGAGTATTCCTCTGTAGTACTTGTTAAACGAGAGTAGATAATTGGATAGAAATTGAATTTCTAAACCTCTTGCTGAGAATTTTAATTTCTAAGTATTTTACTAGGTACTTATCTAGGTAAGCCTCTTAATTTCCTCTTTGAAGTGTTTGTCGGTGCTACAAGGTGACAAATGGCTTTTTATATATAAACAGTAGAAGGGAATCTCTTTCGAGTAAACAAATCTTGAAGGATAAAGAATCGGTAGAATTAAATGCTCGTCTGGGAAAAACTCATTTACAAAATGAATTTTGGGGAACAACAAGAATTTGTAAAATATTTAGTGAATAACATGTGCAGGTGACTGGTTTTTAGTGATCCAATAAAAAGTAAAAGCAGTCTAGAGTATAGTTTATGTCTGGAACGAATGTCATCAAAGTAGGATTTATTAACCCAACATTGGGTAAAATAACTCTTTTGCAGGCAAATGCAATAAATCCAAGTTACTTATCAATAACGATGGCACTATGTGATCTGATATTTCCTCGAGAGAAGTCTTCACGTAGTTGGTGAATGTGAAATAAAGTTAGTCAGCTGTTGCTTGATTTCAGTGTTCTTATTCATTCATACATCTTACACAGAAGGGAAACTTTCAACGGGGACTCTTCGATCTGGAACACAAAACTAAATCACCCCTCTTTCCAGAAATATAGCACTTATTTTTTAGATATATTTGAGAGACTAGTACAGGATGTTCATAATCATATTATTGTGCTCTATCAGTATTTCTTTCAGTACTTTACCTCTGGTTTCTAATATCATTAAAATCTGCTTATGGGCGGTCCTCTAAACTTACAAATATTCCAATATATAAATTCGATTACATTATGATATGAAGAGATTGATCTTGTTACATAGAGTAGATGTACAGCAGCATAAAATACACGTAGTTGGTGAATGTGAAATGAATAAGTCAGCTGATACCTTATTTTAATGCGCCCTTCATTAACTTAAAATATTCATTCCTAGACTTTACACAAAAAGGCGTTCTTCAATTGGATTCACTGAGGGCCGGGGCCGCCCCCCCCCCCCCCTCTCTCTCTCTCTCTCTCTCTGTCAAATAATCAACGAAAAAGAGCTCTATCTTTTTTACGAGTTAACTCCATTAAATCATTTCAGAATGTTCCTTACTGAAACTGTATAGCAATAATTTCTGAGCTTTATAAGTATTTCCCTCAATTCTTCACCGGTTTATACTAACATCAAAATGAATAGCTATAAGATTTATATTGCCGAACCTTAGTTTATTGCACTTGTTGTACAATTACATACGGGCGGTTCTGTAGATTTAGGAGTATTGAAACATATTAATTTCATTGCGCATAATTACATGAGGAGGATGGTTTTGTAACACGGAGAAGCTGCACTTCAGTGCCACACAAAATATGACAATTACGGCCATAAATGTAATCCTAAAATTTGAAACTATGTTATATGATAATGAAACAGGTATTTTCTGTATATTATCATAAAAACCATCTTTAATTTCTAATAGAAATTCATTATTTTTTCAGTACATTGATGGAAATGAACGTATAAGTTGACGTAATAAATGACGTCCGTTATGGGATTCCTTGAAAGGGAAAGACACTCTTATGTGAAGGAGTGTTGCGTATTTCCAGTGCAAAAAATAAAATCAGTTGAAGAAGGCTATGAATGTAATCTGTTTGATAATCTTGTTTCAATAAACCGAAACCACGACGGTTTCATAATGCTATACCTTCATATCATGTGTCGAATACCCATCTTCAAATCCATATTTCAAAAAAGAATATGCGAGAACTATTCGTCCTTCAGCTTTCTTTTTTTATGAATTCCACCTGAGTCCCGAAGTTGCGATGTAACTCTATGGCAACTAAGATTCTAATTAAGTAAAACTTGTATATTGATTACATAATTAAAGCAAAATGAATATAGTTTAACGACATGTGAGATACACAAAGGTCAGATAAACTTTTTACAACGATTAAATGTGTAGTAAAAATCTCTTGAGTTTGAACTAATTTCTCCACTTCCTCGAAGTGATCCTATCAAGGGGTTGTTGAGACCTTCTTCCAAAGAACATAATATATACATAAATGACCAATAAGAAATAATAGCGCTTATCTAAGTAGTGGGTGTGTTTCTTTAGTTTGTTTCGTAGGAATCAGAGTCATTTCAAATTTTCAGAAAAAGGAAATCCAAAAAGTTGAAGTATTCAAATTGAAAGGGTAATATAATGATTTTATCGATTCTTTGATTTCTAGAATGTTGTTGTTTTGTTCGAGAAGTTGTTGTTGAAGAACTAGCATTTAAATCAACATTTAGCATTATCTAAACATATCATGCAATATCGATCTGATTCAAATTTCGAAATATGCAAAGATCGTTTCCACATGCATTTTTCATGACGAAAGACCTTCAGTTAATCTGTCTCACAGGAGGACGATGTGATGATGATGATGATGATGATGATGATGATGATGATGATGATGTAAAAACTAGCCGAGCCTCGCTGAGTCTCAAACCCTTGACCTTCAAGGTAAAATTCTTGTTGGTATTTAATGTGCTTTTCAATTCATTTTGTTGATGGATAATCCTGAAGTGAAAATTTTTTTTTTTAAATTAAGTCCATAAAATGAATCAATCCTCCTTACTTCCTGAGCTGTACTTCCTGCACTAAATTCTAAATTAGGACAACCCCTCTTTCTTATCTTAGTATATGAATCGTTTACTTGTATACAAATTGTAAGAATCAGAATCTTGTTTATTCTTGCCTCATTAAAAATCTTCAAGATACCTTAACTTCGCGACCTGACAGAGGTTGGTTTATCTCTACCAAAGACTTTTGCTTTGAGGTGATAATTAAGCATCACTTTCTATTGTCTGACATTTTCAAGTGAAATGTCATTTTGTATCCATCACGAAAGCAGTGGATTGAATCTCCAAAGTTCCAATTTACATATTGATAGTGGAAATCAAAGAAAAGAAAGGAATCTTCATAGAGGTATCGCTCTTGAATCGAATGGATTTTAATTTAGCGTTGATAGTTTATTTTCTGTTTTAATTACTTCCATGGATCTAATGAAAATTTGATAGGTTTGGCAAGTTCCATTTCCATTCTGTACATGGTTTGTATTTAACCTTTGATTGCATTGGTCATTTTATAGACTACGAAATGTAATCACATATTTTGTCCCATTTAGAATTAAAGAAAAGGTTAAGCAAATAGTTTTTAAATTTCAAAATTCCAAATTATCTGTCAAAATTGTATTTTGCGTATGCCTTATCTCTAGTAATCTGTTTCTTTTATTTCTTTTGTACTAGTGTATCCTTCTAAAGGGTATCGTCAATGGGACCACATAAATCTGAACGCTTTTGGTTTCCAAAATAAAATGTCTGGATAATTGAAACGAAACTTAAATACAAGCGTTATCAAAATGCAAGTGTTTAGATAATAACGTAATCTGATATTGATGGAATGAACAACACGTATATCAAATTCACAAAATAATATTTTGACATTACACCAAACGCAATATCAAGACGGTTAAAAGTCACTATTACAAAACATATGAGACTCTGTATTCAATTTCTTTTAGATTACGATACAATTATTACTTTTGCTTTCAACATAGCGCCAATTTTTGCTTTCGGCGCTGTCGTGACTTGTAATAGTTATCAACTGTCATTATTGATTCCCTCGTGTATCTGGATGAGCGATGGAATGCATATGCGTGATTTTCTTTGTAAAGTATCGTTTTACTGGCACGGTGATAAAATAAATGTTAGAGGAAAAATAAATTTCAATATATTGTGTTCCTGGTTGATAGTTTGGCAGCACAGAATAGTTGTGAGATATACTCGTGTAGCATTATACACATATTCAGGTTTAACCGTTAAACGGACTGCGTTGATTTTATGTATGTTCGATAAAACCAGGAAGTAATAAAATAAAAACATACGTCGTAAAACGTTACATTCTGAATTATGCCAACAGTAACTGATACGTTATTAAGGGTAGGATTCGACATACGCCTGACGTTTGTTGGGAACATCGCATTGATGGCTTATCTTCTCATAGATTAATTTGGCATATTCAAAGAAGAACGACATCAAACGACTTAAAATGAAATCCATTAAATCGACACTCTTACAGTCTCAGCTTAAAAAGAAAATAATGCTTATTATGTTGTTATTGTTGTTGTATTATCAACGTCCTCCTAATGGATCATTCACTAATACAGAATAATCATCTAATGCCGATGACGCGGCTTAGTGGTAAGTGTGTTCGACTTCCGATCGTGAGGTCCAGGGTTCGAGCCGAAGCCACGTCGCGAATGGCTGTCCTTGTCTTTCGAATGATACATTAAAAACCGAGGTTCTGTGTCACAGTAGGGGTTGACACGTTAAAAAACCCTCCCTACTCTACGATCGTAATTGCCGAGCATAGGCAAAATGTGTCGTACTTCACCGGCACATGATGGCGTCTCCATATAGGAGAAAGATTCTCGAGTGGGACGTTAAATATCAATTCAACCAACAATTAAATGCCTATGAAGGTCTACAGATTCGGCATTAACATGATTTTAGGTAGTTAATGATTAAAATTGGTTTGTTCATTTAATTTTTAAATAAAAAAAATTGCAAATCAAATCTAATTGAGAGACGTATAACAATGATTATCAATATTTGTGTCTTACTGTGTGGTGCTTGGGTTCTGTAATAACTGTATGAAAATTTTCTTTAGGGTATTTGTGGGGAAATGTTGATTTTATGTATTTAGTACATTCTATTAAGTTATGGTCATTTCTACTTTGAGGTCAAGTAATCTGAATCATTGCTTTACTGCTGCTTTACTATACACCAGGACACTTACATTTGCATCTGCTCCCTTTCGCCCTGAGTCTCCACATGACTGAAATATTCTTGTGAAAAACATTTAAGAACAATATGACAGCAAGTTTCGCTCTTTAGAAACATAATAAACAGGCCACAGACCATATTCTGTCTTCTTCAAATCCGTCAACAGTTGTATGCTGTTGTTGTTGGATTGTTGATTAACATCCCACTCAACAATCTTTCAGCCATATGATTGGCCATTTTTGAATAGGTGGAGACCCTCATCTCTAAAAGTTCCCAGGGGAGATCAGCCGTCTCCAACAATTATTATGGTGGGAGCCGAATATGCGCTGACTAGATGTGAGAGACTTGATGGTTTAAAGCGCAAAATTCCTAGCGATTCTGCCTTGGAGACCGCTAAATATCCTCCAGATGGCTCAAACCAATTACGAAAAGAAAAGAGTAAGCATTTAAAGTCAGAATCCATCCTTTAATCAATGTTTTACTAATATGATAATTATGTAACAGCTTATCTAACAATATGATATCTAATTTATTAGCACTATGAAGAACCATTTACGATTCCGGTCGGTTTATATATATATATATATATATATATATATATATAAATGGGTATTCACATATGATATACACTTATTTACATATGATATATTTACATATCGTACATTCCGTAAACTGTCAACAAATGGTATCTTTGGTAAGATACGAGGTTTTCCGAATGCTGTTTGTCCCATTTTGATCCGCCGAGTGTACCGTGTGGGTATGGCTTTTCCTCTGAAGCTTTTGCTTCGATACGCATCTTTTATGACAAAATACCCTTTTGAAAGTGTTCCAGAATTTTTCACTGAACCAACAATAAACGATAAAATTAAACGCTGACTTTAGCGCCAGTAGCGTTATGGTGACACTGCTGATGATGTTGTACACCTCCATTGTATCCACGTAATTACTTGTAAACTGGTACCGATGCACGTGCCGGAAAGCCGAGGCGACGATCAACGGCGCTTGACAGACAAAGAAGACGATGATTATGCCGATGAGCATCATGGTAATCTTCACCTGTTCGCTGGAAACCATCGTCTGCATGTTTGAATCAGTTCCGATGTGACATCTCAGGTACTTTGTCGATTTATGAATTTCTATAATTAGACGAATATTGAAGAAGGCCAGTGCGAGGAAGGGCAAAATACCACATAGGATACAGTCAATGATCCAGGTGTAATATATACGATACTGAATGTTCATTCCCAGGGAGGTATACTTGATGAACTGGACCTCAATACCACTACACGTGTAAGCGGTATCTATCTTTATCTCAAAGAAATTTGGAATCCGGCAGTAAAATGAAAAAAGGAATATTATGATTATGATTATCCTTGCCCGTTTCAATGTGCAAATGGATATTGCACGAAGAGGGTGGCATATCGCTATATATCGCTCTACTGCTAGCATGACCGTCATCCAGACTGACGCGAGGAGAAACGTGTGCAAGAATATATTGGAATACTCGAGGTAAATCGTATACTTGTAATGTTCAACGTTGCTAAGATACGCTTGGTTAATGAGCTTGGTTGACAACATGATAAGGAACCCTAGATCGGCGATGGCTAATGACGTCAGGTAGCAGTTGGTTGAGGTCGACATATTTTTTCTGCTGAGAACAACCACTGTCAGAATAATGCCTATAATTCCACAGACACAAATGACCGGTAGAAAAGAGTTGAAGAATTCAACATAGTCAGGTACATCTTCTGCCGCGGCGGAGAACATATGGTCGTCGACACATACATGAGTATAATTCTCGTATTCATATTCATAATAATACACTGGTAAATCAAAAACACTGTTATTAAAGTACACGCTTCCATTTGCAAAAACAAGATCGGAGTGGTTAAACTGCAAGGCCTCCATATTTATTTTTGTTCACTCTCTTCGAATGACAATTGCTCAAACAGAATCCAAATTAGGTTTCTCTCTATCCCGATACCATGTCACGGCCTAGAGATCTGAAATGAAAAAAAAAGAAATATATGATAGGTCTCTTGAAATTGAAATGATATTTTCGTTGCATGAATATATCAAAACAGTGCAGCAAGCGCTATTTCATTAAATGATTGTGGACCTCAATTATTTCTCTTCGATTCATCAAACCTCAAACTCATAGGAATTCAGATGATGATGATGATGATGATGGTGATGATGATGACGACAATTATATTTAATAGTCCTGAAAATGTTCTGTATATTTGTTGTATTTTAATAAAGGTTTATAAGCATCTGTATTCGAATACAGTTGTCCCTAAATAATCTGGACGCCAATAATCCGGATGCCTCCCCTTCCAGACAAATTTTGGAAAAATGCTTTCAATTTGTACTGGTCATTATAGGGATGTTATTTCAGGAATCCGGACCCTTCATTTATCCGGATAATTTGCTTGGGAACGAAGGTGTCCGGATTTCCAAGCCTCCACTGTTTTCAATTACAAATGATCGAGAATGCCGTTCATACATAAATGTGTTGATTTTTTCAACTAAAAACGTAAGACAATCCAACGCTACTTTGCATTCTTATCCAAGATTTAACACCTATGTCTTATCAACTGTAGAAAAAGTTAATCTTTTGGTTTACATCTTAGATAATCTATTTCTTATCTAATAAAAAGTAATCATTTTAAGGAACAAACTACTGAATTTACGATATTCCTTTTAATACTGAGATACAGAATACATATACAGAGAGTCTGTAAAATAGTATGAATAGATAAACTGTGAGAACTTAAGGAATTATGAAGCTAGATACATCCTTAAAGCATTATTTAAAAATTCAAGATGTGTTTAACCATTATGGATAATAAAAAAACAACCAAACAATCAAAACGTAGAGCATACGTTTTGGATCAGTTTAAGTTACAAACATTTTCATACAGTTTGTTTGTTTGTTTGTTTTTGCTTTACGCCACACTCAACAATATTATAGACAAATGGTGGCGTCCAGTTTTTATTAGTGGAGGAGAGAGAGCCCCGTTTCAAATATACCCAGAGAGAGACAACCTGCAATCTGTAAGTAAACTGGCAAACTTTCTCACATAGTCAATTTAGTTTCCAACGGGGCTCAAATCCGCGCTGACAAGAGGTGAGAGACTGAGTGGTTTAAAGGGCAATGTTCTAACCACTCGGCATCGGAAGCCCTGTTTCAATTCAGTACGGTATGGCTAAGAATAAAATAAGTATAGAAAACAGACTGACTGAACATAATTTATGTCTAATGTAATTTAAGTAAAGCATGCAAAATGACATAAAATATATATCGAATAAAAAGGTAATTTTACCGATAAAAGTTATACTCTAACATTATTGGAAAACTTAAGCAGATATGTACACAAGTTTATTGCAACGATAAACAATCGTTTATTAGCCTCTGGTTACGGTATTTCCATAATGACATCTTATTCTGTTCTTGTTTATGCTGATAATTTATTTTTAACTAAGTTTGTTTTCTTTCGGGAATTAATTGTAGTATCTAAACCTCGTAAAGGAGGTCATAAACACGAATTTCTTCTAAATGATCCGAATAGACCTCGTAAGAGTGCTTACGGAATCACACTAAGAACAAGAATTAAGAAATGTTCGTTACTATAAAAAAACGTAGCCCTCATACGAAGTAATGAGGTGGTATCATAAATAGATATGATATAGAAAAAACAGACGTGTTGACAATAGTACATTGGGAATGCAATTTGAGTAAAATACACATGCTGACATGAAATATCTATGAAGTAAAAAAGGCATTTTCTTACAGTAATAGTTATTGTTGAGGGAAATATGAGTGAACACCTATACAGGGTTGCAGTACAATGATAAGTACATTAGTATATGATCCTCTGTCTTAAATGATCCGATAATGACAACAGAGGGAAAAAAGTGATGTAATTATCTATGTCGGTTCATACCTCATTAAACAATGTGTAAAAGATAATACAAGCTGTCTTTATTGCTATATAAAATTGGATCGGGATTACCTAGACTTTGGCGGAGTAGGACGTCCCCCGTATTAAAGGTGCAATTGGTAGTCGATTATACCGACGAAAGACAGTAACCAGAGATTGGTAAATGAAACTCCCGTGATGCTGGCGCTGATATGATTAAATACTTGCTACGTAATTATTATAGCATTCTCTTCTAGTAAAGAGGTCGTTACTTTCCTGCTAATTACCGAACTTGTGTTGAGAGGAAAGTAAGCCTACACCTCTTACATCAACTATCAGGAAGAGCACTATGATGTATTGCACTATACGATATTGTGTCGAAAAAAAGGACTAAGATATTGTTTTGTTAATTTTACTCCTGGTCAATGAGTATGCAGTCATAAAAAGGCTTATGCAAGAAGGCTTATGAGAGAGAGAGAGAGAGAGAGAGAGAGAGAGAGAGAGAGAGAGAGTTATTTCTGCCTTCAAAAATGGTTGGTGTTGCTGATGATTCGATACTGTTGTCTCAAAACGTTTTTACTTATAACAATATTTCACCGAATGACCGTCAAAGGCTACAACTTTGGCATGTATTAGGCACTTACGGTCGCTGAGCAATGCTGTTTCTTTAACATGCCAACATCTACACGGAACCTCTGTTTTTATTCATGCACAAGAGATGAAGAGCGAGTCGTCTCCGAGTTTAAGCCAAATAAAATGTAATAATTGTAATTATAGATTCATTGATGACGACAAACATGATAATTACCTGCCATATATTGCTACTTTTCTTCTATCAAGAAAATATAACAAAACACGCAAGGTTGTATCCAACATTTCATTGAAGGATGAAGGAACACTCATTTTTCAATCTCATTTTTAATTTTTTATGTTTTGGGCTTTCCCTTATACGTAAATCTATCTCAAGACAATAAACCTAATAGTATTCGTGAAAAGGTAAAGATAACGCACAATGATCGATCTCATAATTCCTATAAGAAATACAAAATAAAGAGTTGGGCAAACACGTGTTCCTGGATAAAACAGAGGTGGGATAAGGTACCTCGGAATATGCATCTCCTATCGACCGGTCACCTCTGCCGTGAGCAAAATATTTTGATCAGGTAAACTGAGTAATCCGTAGTCAAAATCAGTGAGTCTAGAATAGTCTGTCTACTGTTATGCTGTATTGGTAAACTACATCTGTATAACGGCCATAATATTTACGAAATTTTTAGGTTCACCGAGACTGTTGAGACCCCTGTAACCCCAGAGGTGGAACCAGGTAACTTGGAGAAGTAAGCATTTCCTGTTGGCCGGTCATACCCGCAGTGAGCTTTTTATCTTTATTAGGTAAACGGAGAAATAAGTAGTCAAAATTACTGTGTACCGAACGGCCTAACAACCGGTGTAAAACATGTCAGTCAGCATTCGACCAGCTGTAAGGTGATACCGACAGACCAGGCCGTAATAGCGGATTTAAAATTTACGAACCATTTCTTTTTTCCATATTTTTAAATGACCTAGAAGACTATCTTAAGTCAAAAAATGCAACTGGTTTACAAAACATCACAACAATGTTTGAAAATGAATTAGATATGTATGTTAATTTATTTGTACTGTTATATGCAGATGACACTGTATTAATGGCTGAGTCTGCAGAGAGTCTGCAGCAAATGTTGAATAGTTTCTCTGAATATTGTGATTTATGGAAACTGAAAGTTAACGTAGAAAAAACTAAAGTTGTCATATTCGGT
>JACSZP010028118.1:0-14670 GCA_016161895.1 Pinna nobilis
CAACTGTACCGTGGCTCGGACCTCTGGATTCAAAGTCGAACATGCTAACCACTAAGCCCTGGCGGCTCCCAACAATTAAGGTAAACTTGTAGATATTTGCATGCAAATCATAAACAAATGTCAATTGTTAACCAAATATATAATAATATACAATGAGAATATTTCAAAACCTTTAATTGTACAGCATAATCAATGAACTGCGTCTAATCTACACATCTACCGAAAACTACAGACATCATCCTAATCTAAGGCATGCCCTGAGTATCAAATTGTAAATTCCCCCTTTCGAACCCCTGATTAGATTCACGTGATTAAAATTGTGTGGCTCGATCACAATTACGTCGTCATGGTAACGAGTGAAACACTGTAGAATTGCCATTTATGTACCCGGGTGCAGGTACTTGATTATTAGAAAAGGAGTCGGTGTGTCTTCCTATTCGAAGTTCACTCTCACTACCGGTGTATGCGTTTCCAAGCATCACTGGTAGCGAGGCACAAGAACTGTACATTTGACAGCTACAGTTCGGCTTTTTCACATTTTTTCGAAGTCTTAGAGATTTCAATAGCTTTGTCAATACCCGTTTTCCTGATTTTTTCACTGTTTTGTGAGAACAACTTGAACATCCTGTTGCACCCGACTCTTTGTCTTGATTTTTCTCACTACAGTTTCCCGACTTGTTTGATTCGGGGGACTTTTCACTCATGCACTGTTTGTTGAAATATGCTTCCCGGGTCGGTAATACTATCATGGACTGTTGTTGCTCTTGTCTGTTATTACTGTTGCTACTATTGCTATACGCATGCGTAGAATTATCAATACTCGCTTCCTCGTTATCGGTACAGCTTTCGTTCGATTCCATAGAACAAGATCGCATTCTTAGAACACTAGTTTCAGAAACACAAATATTCAGACTTGTTTGAGGAATTGACTTTTCTGAAAAGTTCTGTGATGTTCCAGAGGATAAATTCTCTATACTTCTAGAATTAGAAAAACAAGAAATATTGTTGTTGTTGCTGCTGCTGCTGCTAATGGAGTAACTGGCCTTGTTTTGATTAGAGGTCGCTGCGTAAGGAATTGATAACGAGGCTGCAAGTAGCCTCCAGAAAGCATCGCCATATTTGAGTCTCTGCAGTTTCAAAGCTGTAATTCCCTTAAGGATTCTGGGATAGCCGTTCACGTTTTCATCTTTAATAATAGGAACAATGCGACGATTCCTCGCATCTGCAATGACAAATGCAATGAAAACGTATTAAAATCAACTTTTAAAACATTAATAGTGGTATATGTGCAGAAGTTCGTGGATCTCAAAATCAGATTGCATTTATAATTGATAAATATCTTACAACAAATATTAAAAATCTTGGACCCTTTTCAGAAATTTCTACCATTGAAAACTCACGTTTGGCCTATACCTGTGTCTTAAATTAGCAATTAATCATATTTTTGTACATTTTGCGAAAAAATGTAAGCGCTTTTAATGAAACATGATTTTCATGAATTATAAAAATCAAATTGCGACTATCAAGTGATTTAAATTTATGATTTGTCAAATACCGCAAATCGAATTTTCATTCAATTACAACTCATGATTGATTTTTATTTTGAGATTTTTTGTGAAAAAGGTACAAAATTGCCATTGACATTGGCGTTCTTGGATATATTTCAAGGATCATATACTGTGCGCGTGGTCGTGTTACCACACTCTGGTGAAATAATTTTAAAGAGGATAAAGGTAAAAATTTCAATCCAAAATAAGAGAAAAGATATTATTTGATAATTAAATACTGGAGATCAATTGGAAACTACCTTGTTTCACATGAATAGTGATTGCACATATATAGCAAGGCAAATACATACCAATTAATATCAGAAAATGATACATAATAATACAATGTTATATGCAAGAACGCCTAAAATTTCGTTTTCAGGTTTTACAATTTGTTTTAAAAAGAGTGATTCAAATTATTCTAAGTAAGAATAAAGAAGCAATTAGAGATTTTCGAAACTCAAAGTCGTAAATAATGTAACTTGGGAATAAAGAAGGCTTCAAAAACTTCAGAGTTGAATGGGAACATGTGCCCAACAAGTGCGTTCATGACATCATGCCGATCCCGACGAAAGTGCTCTGCGGAATGTTTTTGGGGTCATTAAAATATCCAACTCAATGAGACGAATACCCTTTAAGTGACTGGTGAAAATGGGGCAGTGTGTTTATGGTTGTGACACTGAACCATACAGTATAATGATTCGTTTGCACTTGCTAAAAAAGGAAGTTATAATTGTTTGAAGATCGTGACACTTACCTGGATCCAAAGTTTTCGCAAACTGTGTAGAAAAGAGACATGCGGGACTATTGATGTAGTTTTTGGACATGATGACAATAAGTCGACCATCGCACCTGTAAAATGAAAATAAAAAATCAAATTTTTGTTGACTGTGAGATTCTATGTTCCTTAAAAACATATTGCAAATTTATGGTCTCAAGTGTAAAAATGTGTAAACTACGATACTGTTTCAAAAGGGTTTACCTCCAATGGTCAGAAATTTAGATTCGTATTTAAACCGAGATCGCCAGAATAGGCAGAGATTTTCTTAATCAAACTTCTCATTGGAATTTGATTCGTGTCACATTAGGTGCTACCTCGTGTATAGTACCTTGCTGCTAATTAGCCGTGTTCAAAATAACGACTAGTATTCAAGGTGAAAATTCCCTCAGTTGGACTTTGAAGAGTAGGACTAGGGCTTGTGATAATTTGTCAGTTAGTAGTTTTGCTCTAATAAAAAATGATCATGTATGTAGAAAACGTCCTGGAATATCAAACAATCTACAAACGCCATATGTAGACTGCGGAGGGACATAACTACTCAAATAGAATGCTTTGACGATTGAAAATCAAGTCATCATTTTTATTTTGTACACTTTGTTCTTACTAGTACGTCAATTACCATGCGATAAAACAGCAAAGAAATGTAATTAATCAGGCGACCTCTGAATAAGCGATATAATAATACAGTCGATATATAATACATGCATTTTGAAACTAAAAGGAAATGCATTTTTCTTTCAAATGAACAGGGTTTTCAAAATAACTGGGTTCAAATAGCAATACAGTAACTAAATCGCGAAATTATAATCATTTCAAATTAAGCGGGCTTTCGATATATCACGGTTCAATATAACTGGGTTTCACGGTATTAGCTCACCTGTCTTCTATCACCTCAGCTATAGATTCATATTGATAGGTGGCAGGTAGGAGCTGGTCCTGGGGGATAAAGAATTTGTTGCCTGTCCCCATTTCTGAATATTTCTCAACGATGATGTGAGCGATATCTAAATCTTCATCCGCGCAACATACGCAGGCTGTGTACTTTGTTAGGCCACCATCATGTACTGTAATGAAAAAAGCATCAATTGAGATATAATGAAATACATGTTTCGGTTACCTTGCAAGTTTGCCTCAAAAGAAAACATAAACATGTAGGACCAACATGTAACGAATTTAGTTAGTAGTTTTTGTTTTTCCTTTGCACTATACTCGACAGATTATATGATGGTGTTCAGTTTTGATTGGTGGCACAGAGGATAGTGCAGTTAAAATTTAACCTGTGAAGAGACATTCGGCCTGCCGAAAGTAAGGTGAATACTTTCTCACATAATAAAAATGTGTTCCAGCGAGGTTCGAGCCCGAGGTGACTAGAAGTTAGAAACCTTATTGTTAAAAGCGTAACGGTCTTACTATCCCAACGTGGATACGTTGTACGTACGATACGTTACAATACGTATAATACGTTGTATTGTACGATATTTGGTCTGTATATTCTACAACACAAAAATAAAGTGCTTTACTTTTGTATGACATTAATTAGGAATGTTCGAGTTAGTCATAAACGATCGAAAAACTTTTGTTTCGTTACTTGTATTCTTACATTTATTTTATTTATCAACACTTTTCAGAAATATGTCAATGCTAATTATCAAATGATACATGATAATTCGGCGACGTCACATATTCGAAGGATTCTTTAGTACAACTTTCAACAATCAGTAGACAGAAAAAGGAATTAAGGGAGCAGACAATCGAAGAAGAAATCAACGGCTCACAATTCATTCAAAATACAGAAATTCTTTATAACTTTAGTACATTCCCTATGCCTTTAGTACGTAACCTTGTTAGTAATGTAACAGGGACAAAATATCCTGTTCATTCATAAGTACGAAAACCACGTGACAACAGAAAAAACATGATAATTGTGAAACGGCTTTATACAGATCATGTCATTAGTACATATTTAATGTTATTGACATTTAAATACAACGTGTATTTATCGACAATAAACAGGATTCATGAATGGTTAAAACTTTAATGAAAGTAGTTGACAATTTAGAACAATCGTAATTTTACCCAAAAATGTAAAACGATTAGATATATAATACTAGCAGTGCAACAAGTACAAAGTAAGGTTAACAACTCTCTCTCTCTCTCTCTCTCTCTCTCTCTCTCTCTCTCTCTCTGCGGTCGTGGACTCAAATCCAAGGCACGCTGTCCCTGTTTTTTTGCTTTCCCTGTTCATTGGCTGTCCCAGTTTTTTATGCTTCAATAAAAACCAAGGTCCCATGTTATAGTAGGTGTCAGCAAATTCAAAAACCCTCAGTGCTCTAAAGCCATGCAGTGAGTGCCAAAGAAAGGCAAACTTTGCCGCCCTTCACTGGGCATATAAGGGATGGGAACGTTGAACAGCAATACAAACTACCTAAACTCTAGCACGACAGACACATCAGTACAGAATTTGTGTCCATATATACACATCATTAATGTCGGTTAAGGTCAAATCTTGACATACATTTTACACAACTCGTCACTTATCTGTATTTCTTGTAAATGTATTCATATTGCCCCGAGCGCAATATATGGCTTTTTATGCCGATAGAGAACATTAATCTATTTATAGAAAAAGAAAAAGCAATATTTGACTCTTTCGTATAAAAGTACAACAAAGACAAATAGAAATTTTCTCTATCGTTGTTAACGCCTTTTTCATCTGTTGTAGCTATATTTTGTGTATGAGAATGGAGAACACATTTTAAACAAAAGACATCTGAAGAGGAAACGTGTCCATTGGTCTAAATGACATTTTTTAAAGTGTTGATGAAGGGTTGTAGACACCATGGCAACGAACTATGACGTAGTATTAACCATGCTCTTTAATTCATAAAAATGATTTATCATCTTATCACAAAATAGAACAAGGATTAAAATTTACTGTCGTCATCGGCATTTTTCGGAGCAAAAATATTTTTTCTGAAAATTGTTTCATCACATAGAGGATTTTTATTGGACTAAAATACATGCATATATATTATTTTCTTTGCCACTTCCTTGTCATCGAATATTTCAAAGCAAACCTTCCACACAAAACAAAATTCATCAGAAATATATTCAAAGTTATATAAGGAAGATTTTAATTTCAGAGACGTTTTGGTATTTCTTATCTGCTCAATTCTAAAAGGGAAAACATCTTCAATTGCAGATTCTTTTTCTTTAAAATTTTAGAAAAATTAATTTAAAAAAAATAAATTTAAATTTTAAAAGATAATTCTTTGCTATTTAAAAAATGAAGATGTACATGTAACCAACTGAAACAAGAGGCCCAAAGGGCCATAACTCTCAATAAAGTAATTAATTTGGTTGAAATTGGCCCACTGGTTCTGGAGAAGAATCCTAAAAATGAAATCCTTCAGTGATGCTATGGGAAATAGCCCCAGGGCGGGGCAAAAAATGACCCCAGGGCATTCCTTTGAACAAACTTAATGTACACCTGAAAAGGGTACTATATTCCACAAATCATTATATTTGGCCTTTTTACTTTCAGAGAGGAAGATTTTTTTAAAGTTGCGAAATTCGAACCTTTTTTACCCTAGGGCAGGGTCATTTTTGACCCGGGGGAGGCAATGGTTCTTGAGAAAAAGTCTAAAATGTGAGGCCAAGTGCCTTCTCTTGAGCAAACTTGAACTACACCTAAAAAAATGCAAAAGGTCACCTTAGAAAAAAATGAAGTTTTCTCTTCTGACCTTAAAAAACGTTTTTATGATCAGTTTTTCTTGATAGATAGTTGATGCTGACAATAAAACTTCTTAAGCACTAAAGGATATTCGAAAATCTAAGCTGTTCTTATTTCCCTGTAATTGTAACTTTCAATTCAAAGTTTTTTTTTCAAATCATTTGATTAGTTTAATTTTTAGAATAATGTTCTGTTTTGTGTGCCGTCGTATATTTACAGAATATATATTCTTTCATTCTCACGTGGCAACAGGAGTTTAAAATCAGTGCAAAACAGTGCAACAGTAGATTTCGTAGGGGAAAAGGGGAAAGACGTATTCCTAAAGGCATATTATATGTTTTTGCTCTTAAGTAAAAAGTAAGAAGTAAAATGGAATACTCATTTCAAATTTTTTTCACAGAAACGTACCTACTCCTCGTCTTGTATGCTTAACACAGATTTTTATGCATTAATTATGGACGTTGCGTCTTACCCTAAATGTTTTACGATCACATCAGGTCATATGCTGTCACCAGTCATGGTTCACTGCATATCGCAAGTAAACGAAATATATTAAGAGTATGAAAAAGATAATGGATAGGACTCATCATTGACTTTTCAGTATTTCTTGTACTTTCGTCCATATCAAATGACTGAGGCTGCAAATGTTCAAATGGCTAGGATAGATAAGGTTTACCGAATAAATAAAATAAACTGTCATCATTTGATTGGTTGCTTAGTTTTGACAATCTAGTCTGACTTAATTTTTTTCTTTTTATGACTATCGCTGCCAGGTTAGATACACGTTTCTTTTCTTCAGTCGGTACTTAAGTTTTCATACCACAACTACGAGAACTTTTATGTCACGTAACTACAATACATTATGTTAATATCGCTTTCATCGAGGACAGATCTTAAGTAGTACACAGATAAATGGATTTTATCCTATAAAGATCCTTTTTTTGTCCGAATTGAGAGTGTTTTTTTCCTACACATACATACAAAATTATTCATCTATTTATATGTAAGTAACAAATCTGTGTCACGACTCTTATCCAGTGTAGTTCGACAGACATTAAGTCATTTATCCCTGAAGTCAAATGGACTCTTCTTTAAATCAGTGATTAAGGCAAATCCAAATGTGTCTTTAAGGATTCAGGGGTTAAAAACTGAGATCCCGTGCCACTAGAGGTGTCGGTAAGGCACAGATTCTTCACTGCTTCATTGTAATAAGTACCGAGCATAGGCCATTTACATTTTCTAGAACTAGTAGGGTTCCCTTGAAACATTTGCTATGGGTCGGCTGTGGCATGCCAACGAGGGACGATAACTCCGTCCAGACACCTGGTCCCATCCCATTAAAAATTTACAATTGTTTTCCACATAGGGACCATCGGTATTCCCACAGTGTTATATATAGATATTTCAAGACTTGGATCATCCAGTGACACTCCTGTATTTTAATTACTATATCATTTTATTTTTCATTATTCAAAATGGTTCTCTATCGCCCTAATTCATGTCTACACCAAAATTTCTATTGAAATACTCAATATTTGTACATTGTATAAGAAAATGTGTATTCAATTGGTCAATTGGTGATCTAAGCATTTCAAAGTGATTTTCTACTATACCACAATTCTCATGAATGTTCACAACCTTAAAAGCGTACTTAATGTATATCTTATGACGTTTTTATGGACAGAAGGATGGATACATTATACGTCAAATAAGAGTATAGAACCTCAGCACTAGTTCAAAAGTTAATTATGTAACATGTTTAAAATTTGTGTTGTATAAACGTAAAAATGAACCTAAATGAGTTTAATGTCATCAAAACATTTTTGATGCGGTTTTGTGAAAAATGAACAACACTTATCGTTATCCCCATGGTTAGTCGAAGGTCACCTAACAAAAGCATTAACGCTACAATGTAGATACAAGGAGATATACTTAGAATTGGGACGAGGAAAGAAAATTTTATCATAGCATACATGTAGGTTTTGGATACAGGTATGTGGAAGCCATAATCATGCCGTCCTAAACTAATGGAATACAAAGTGTTTGTTTGTTTGTTTTGTCTTTGCTTTACGCCACACTCGACAATCTTTCATTGATATGGTGGCGGCCAATTTTTCATCGGTGGAGGAGAGAGCACTGTTACTAATGGCCCCGGGAGTGACCACTGGCCTTCCGCAAGTAAACTGGCAACCTTTCTCACATAGTTGACGTAGATTCGTTCCAGCGAGGCTCGACCCCGACAAGAGGTGAGAGACTAAATGGAATACGAAGTGTCAAACGTCTACCTTTTAATGAACAAAGTCTACATACCTGAGGATTAAGAAGAATTAGTACTCAGGTCTTAACAGATGACATTATGCTGATAAAAATATAACAGTCGTCATGATAATTTCTCTCTCTCTCTCTCTCTCTCTCTCTCTCTCTCTCTCTCTGCGTATAACAATTATATCATACCATCGTCAATTGTGAGTGACTCATCTGGCGCATTGACGTCTGGTGAGTGGATGACTTCGGGAGCGTTAGAAATTTTGGCCGGTATTTCTACATTCAAGCCTGAAATGACAAAATGTTCATGTAAATTACGACGTCAAAGTCTATTACTTCAATAGACCTATTGGTAATCAATTGTTTAAATCGTTGAAAATGTTTATTCTGTTTCAAGTGAAACGTTTTGATTATGCTACGAACGGATGATAGTTCTTGAGTTGCATATTGGGGGTTGGGTAAATAATTCAATGATAATCTTCGACAGACATATTTTTGATTTCATATGAAATAGATTCATGACTATACGACACTGTGATATGTTCCAAGACAAATAATGTCAATTTTATCACTCAATATCCTTAAGATTAAATTATTACTGAAATGAGTGAAGAAAAATATCCTAAAATCCTACTAACGTATACGTGAGAAGAAAATACGGAAAACCCCTACTGTTTTGGAAGTAATGTATATTATAATTCATTTATGCATATTTGGCAAATGTGACAAAATGTATTTAATGCTCCAACACTCGGGCAAGATAACTCCCTCCCTCGATCATTCTTGCTGACCCCCTTCTTCAGTACATCTGTTTATATTTACACATTCCGTACCGTATCTCTAGCTATATGTAACATCGATCATTGTAAGTCGCGATGTAATGCGGAATTTAGCTATTGAATAAATGACTGATCGCATTAATTTGAAATAACCATTACAGAATATAGCGTACTGTTTGACTTTTGTGACATAAATTATATTTTACTCTAACTTATCGTACTATACCTTTACACCTATAAGAGTAATCAATATTTATGGCTGATTATTCAACCATTTAAGGAAAAATCATATCCGTCAAATATTATTGCATTGCAAATCAGATAGAGATATCTTATTAAGGATCCAACTATTCGACCATGTAGTGTAAAAGGATTTGTATTCGAACTCATTCACTCAATTAAGAAATACGCGGAAATACAGAGGTAGAGAGATGCATAGACAAATAAGTATAGTGCCAACATATAAACTATATCAAAACAGAGTTTCAAATATATTCCATAGTTTCAAATATATTCCATAGTTTTAAAGTTTGAGAGAGAATGAATATCTTTCCTGTCCTTCGGATGAGACAGTAAAACCGAAGATCGTATGTCAGTGATGTCCCAGTTGTTGTTCTTCTTGCGTTGTTGTTTAACGTCCCACTCAAGAATATTTCACTCATATGGAGACGTCACCGTGTGCCGGTGAAGGGCGACACATTTTGCCTGTGCTCGGCACTGCTGACCGTAGAGCAGGGAGGGTTATTTAGCATGCCAACACCTACTGTGACACGGGACCTCGGTTTTTACTGTCTCATCCGAATGACAGGGACGGCCAACCGCGGAGTGGCGCTGCGGGAATCGAACCCCGGACCCCTCGGCTCGAAGTCGAACACGCTAACCACTCGGCCACGGAGGCCCCGATGTCCCAGTAGCTGTAATTGTCGAGAACAGAGCAAATGTGTAGCCCATTACCGGTACCTGGTGACGTCTCCATCTGAGTGAAGATTCCCCTTCCCTTTAAGAGTGAGTTGTACTTAAAACGACAACACAATAATAAGTGAATATGTGTTTACCTGTGTTCAACTTTTTTGTTTCTGGTCCACAATGATCATCACATTCAGCTGCAAAGGAAATATGACCTTTCATGAAGGAAATACCGACTATTGAAATATAGGGGAGTAATTTTTCTTTTTAATAAAGGGGGTTTTCAAAATAACTGTGTTAGAATACTGTAAATTCAGTTTTATTCGCTTGAATTTTATGTTTGCGTATTTTTGCGCGAGCATGTACTCGCTAAAATAGAGTTCGTCCTATCATTACTGAGCAAAATACAATAAAAACCATTAATTTATGATGCAATAAGATTATAACTTTATAACAACATGTACTTGTTTTCGACAATAAGTCATTCAACTGAGAAATGAAAATCATTTTAAATTAAGCGGGATTCCTATCTATCAAGGCTCAAAGGTAAGTGAGCTTCGCTATATGAGGCAAAACGCTCGTACATACTACTATGCATTATGTGACATCCAAGGAAGAAGAATATGCATTAGACACCTCTGTTTTAAGAACATGATTACGTAAAAAAGTATCAAATATTTATTTAAACCCAAATACCATTACTACTAGAGCCTTATATATAGAATCTCTCTCTCTCTCTCATACCTACCTTCAGTCAGACTCTTTTCATAATTCTTTATGTCTCTCTCTGAAAATGTAAGATGTAAGTGTTTTAATTATTTGTCACTTTTGTGGGTTAACTAAATCTATAAAGCGATTGCACACTTTCAAAGGGAGGGTCCATTCAAAGGAAATGTCCATTAAGCCTTCGAAAACAATCACCGTAGTTTTCGATAATTTCTTACATTTACGGGAAAATCCAAGACATAATAAATATGACAAATTAAGAATAATCATGGTAACAGTCTTAACGTGAAAAACAACATCAAATTTCAAACAAGATGGAATCAGGCGTAAGATAGGAAACAGTATCCCCTGTGTCACATCTGTGTCAAATTTTCCACATAAACGATTAACAAATAAAGTAAAAAACAGAATCCAAAATAAACTACAATTTGTCCTTTCATTAAACATTCTGATTATACAATCCAATTTTACTGACCTTGGACTAAGATTACTGGAAAATAGTTTTTGGATATTGATTTACATAAATAAAACATATGATTGGTCAACGCATATGTGGAAAAGTAGTAGTAGTAGTAGTAGTAGAAGTAGTAGTAGAAATAACAGTAGTAGTGGAAGTAGTCATTGTAATAATATTAATAAAAGTATAAGCAGAAAACGCAGCAGCAGTAGTAGTAATACAAATAGCAGTAGTAGAAGTAGTAGTATTTTCAACATATATGTGATACAAATGTATTCCACGTTTTATTTCAGATTAAACCTAACTTACCTAAGAATGGCAAGATATCACTAATACAATCATATCTTTCCAACGTTGTTAGGTGAGCGAGTAAGTTTCCCAGTGTACCATTTCTTCTCAATTTCCAGCTATCTAATAGATTCTGTGTCTTGTGTTCCCTAGAATCTAAGTAATCTACAAAAGTCGGATCGAATCCAGCAAGTTCTGCTAATCCTAGTACATCAGGAGTATATCCATTGTCCGTTACTGTTTCCCTTTTTTTATCTAAGAGCATTTGTAATTTACCCTTTGTCGAGTGTGCGAGGATCGCCAAGGACAGATCATGATAACACTCCGGTAACTCGAATCCTTCCCCCATTTTGTCGCTATCCAGTCGTCAAAAACTCTCCGAACAGAAAAAAAAACTTTCAGGGAATGGACGGCAGTATTGAATTATCCATATCTGAAAAAGTGAATTACGTCAGTATCAATTATCTCTCAATAGAGCCTGATCGCTCGTAATTTGATGTTTTGGAAGCAATTTTTAGAAACATGAATGATCTCGTGTCTGTTTAGTTGTTCAATGCTATCTGTCACTATATCATGTCTAAAGGTCCTATATTATAAGCCTCCATGAAACCATCTTACTGTCAGGGTCATATGACCCAGCACTGATACTAGTAATATAAGGTCATTGTCAAGGCCGTATGATATAATGACAACACTGATAAAATAAGGCCGCTGTCATTGTTTAAAGATCCTACTTGATGAGCACACATGAAATCAGACCACTGTGAAGGTCCATATGATCTAATACTGACACTGATAAAATAATCTTAATTCTAATCAATGAAATCCAAAGCACCGGTCTTTTTGTGTGTAAAGAGTCGTTGTAACATTTGGTTTTATAATAACAATCATATTTTTCCTACCCAACTTACTCAAACCTTATCATAGAAGAGACAATGTGATTGGTGATACTGTAATCACTTGACATTAGAGATATCGAGGTTTTACGTCAGTGCTATTACGAACAACATTGCAAATCAGACTCATTATCCTCCGAGTGATTATGTGCTTATCTCTGTTGCAGTGCGCCTTTACTAAAGTATTCTCAGTAAAAAAAAAATGGTGAGTGAATCTTTTGCTATGACTGACACAGTTTATCCTCTTTTTTTTATAAAAGATTGAACGTTTATGTGATAGTTGCAACAAACCACGTAATTATCACAGAATCGACGGCTCTGTCGTGGCCTAGTGGTTAGTGTGTTTGCCTTCTGATCGCGAGGTCGTGGGTTCGATCCCGAGCAGCATTGCGATTGGCTGTCCGTGTCTTTCGCATGAGACAGTAAAAACGGAGGCCCCGTGTCACAAATATTCTTGAGCGGGACGTTAAAAAATAATACAACCAACCGAACAACAGAATAGAAACAGAACTTAATTTCTTGTTGTTGTTTTGCTATTATATTGTTCTTTAACATTCCATCCAAGAATCTTTCACTCACAGAGAGACGTCACTGACAGTCCGTGAGAATTTTTATATTTTACATAATCTCGCAGGTTATGACGTGTGTTTGATAAATACCAGATTTGGTGTATAAAATATACAGTCATATCTTATGTTCATCAAAAACAGACAGCTCTGACTTTGCGCTTGATAATTGCTTATGCCAAACATGTTTCACTAGTACACGATCCAGACTGTTCCAAAAAAAGTTGAAGAGGGTCCAAGAGATATACAATGTACATGCATATTCGAACTTCACAGAATATAGAAGATACTGAGTGATTAAGTTCTCTACATGGAAACGGGATTGGAGCCTGCCAGCATCCTCAAAGCGCCACATCCGCCGAAATTGAAAACATTTCGAATTTGAAAATGTAAAATTCACCCAAGAGGTTTTGAAGTGCGTATCAATCCGATTAGAAGTTCCAAGTTGACAGTATCAAATCTGAGTTTGTAACTGAGAAAAATCACACAAATTAAATTGATTTTACATACTCATTAATTGATCTTGACGTTCTAACATAAACAGCATCGCACAGAGTCTAATGCAGAACTAGCAACCTCAGTTAAGACAAGTACAACTAGACGCTTTCAAGTGACGTACCACAGTTTCGCGCATGGGCAGAAATCTTATTCACAAAACAAATATATTCCGCAATTACGGAGATAAAGACCTTTTTTGCAAAGTTTGCTCATTCATAAAGCCGTAAAACTCTTAATGGAGACATTCCGCAAAGTTTACGGGTGTGAAATTGTCTGATCTTTTGTAATAAGAAGTTTTATGTTTACCCATGGTTAAATATAGAAATCGAACCTAATCATTGGAATAATTTTTTACAACTTTCAATGATGTTTAAACCGATAATTCGATTCAGCCAATGTCTAACATCACTATTTTAGTTCTATGCTTCCTTTCGGTCTTCAGTTATATTTTTACTTTTATTGTAAATTAATTAATAATTATAATTATTTATTATAAAAGGAATTTTAAGATACCAAGGGTGTATTTAAAAATTATCAACAAAACAATACGATACTAAAAATAATCAACACATCAACATGAAACTATAGATAGAGAAACAGGGACCTAACTCAAACCTGTAGATGAGTTCAGGTGCCCCAGAACATTAAGCAATTCCTATTCCACGCATTTATTAACAAAACGATCACGTCTTGTACACTAATTTCTGAGTTCTGCAAACAATAGTAGTCAACTCCGATTGCATGCGTTGATGAACCAAAACAATCACGTTTTGAACACAAACTTCTGAGTCACGCAAACAATAGTTGTCATTACATTCAATATACGATTTACTATCATGCATTGATTATGTGAAATTTTCTATTTTCTGTACAATTTATCTAAAAAGAGTCTAAATAATTTGTCTATTCATACTCTTTTGAAGAAAGACAAACGCAACGATCTTAAATACATTTATTNNCAGGTATTCAAACAAGCTACTAGGAGAGATAGAAAGACAGGGATAAATAATCCAAAAGACATCTACTTTCATTCAATTCCGGAGACAAGTCTATCCGGCAACAAGTCAATGCCCTATCGTGTTAAGGTATATGCATGTAGTGTAAGACAATTTCTCGGACAATACGTAGGAAAAGAAAAGGAAATGCTCCTCAAGCCATAGCCTACACACTTTTATTTATTGATTTATTTATTGATTGATTGATTGATTGATTGATTGATTGATTGATT
>JACSZP010028122.1:0-16248 GCA_016161895.1 Pinna nobilis
TTGATACTTCACACATGGGTTGCCTATGACTCAAGGAGGATCCCTATTGATTTTGGGGTCAGAAGGTCAAAGGTCAAGGTCACAAGACTATGTTCCTTGAAAATGGTTTCCGCACAATAACTCAAGTACCTGTGGGTCTACAATGTTGATACTTCACACATGGGTTGCCTATGACTTAAGGAGGATCCCTATTGATTTTGGGGTTCAAAGGTCAAGGTCACACATAACTCCCGTTCCTCGAAAATGCTGCCACGGGGGGTATAAGTCCCGTTAGGACAGTTCTAGTTTGACCATTTTTGACCATTTTTTATCTGTAAATCCCTTAATTATATCCATTTGTACACGATTCCTTTGTTATCTCGTGTACGACAATTTTTTGCTAAATGAGTCCCAAGTGTACCTTTAAAGTTCAAGCCTTTTACTTTTTCTCTTTTGAACAATAAAATCTGGGACATTTACTTTTAAAAATGTCTTTTGAAAATTGTGGATAATGGTCTGACTGAAGTGCAAGTGACTTCATGTTTTTGTTATCATAATATTTTATAAAAATCAGATACATTAGATCCACTGGAAAAACCTTTGTTTTTGGACAACTCTTGACCTAATCAAATTGTCCATTGTTTAAAGGTATCTGCTGAATTAAAATTTAAATATGGTCATTGAATACTAGAATACCGGAGTTTTGAGATTGTAGCTCTTCTGCTCTTGGAAGCGTGTTTGAACGTTGCCTAACAAAGAGGGTTGGACTATATTCCAAAGTAAGCAATGGGTATATCTGTATCACAAACATGTAGCATTTATTTCAGGGTGGAAAAGAACGAAATTCTACTTTTATTAAGTGTAGATACCAAGGTATATTCTTTTGATAACATCTAAATGATGTGTATCCTAATCAATACCGATATAAAAAGAAATACGCAGTATTATCTAACGAGAACAGTCCCACCTTCCCGTACAATTCGCCGGCTAATCGCATCTTCAAGCTGAAGAATTCTACAAAGGGAAAGTATCTCAAAACCAAAGTATTGCCCTACATACAATTACCAGAAAATTAATTTGGTTAAACAGACTTACATGTATTGTATAGGCACACTCCAAACTTAGGTGGTATTTGTAGAGACACTTGTTGCACTACTCATTTCATGTGATTGTTTGAATCCTCTGAATAAACACCATGACATACAAATTATAAGGCTACATATTATTGAGAAATCGCCAATGACAATGTGAATCAAAGTCAATCAATAGGAACTGTGGCCTCTGATTCAGGGTTGAACTACACATATTGTGCGTATAACTGAGACCATCAACTGTTTATTCAAAACAGAGACTAGCACTAGCAGTCTTATATATTAATGTAAATCAGACTTGAACAAAATGTCTATAATCAGATGATGTCTGCTGACTTAAGATGTCTGTTATGGCAGGTTTTACTGTACCTAGTTATGGACATTGACCAATTGTCCACCACTATTGGATGTCTAGGTGTTCAGTGCAAGTACTGGTGTGCTATAAACGTAAACATTAAGATTTCACTAAGTCCATTTAACAAATTTTTGATATTTTGCCAAAGTTTTTTCTAGGTGTGTTTTTCAACACTTTTAAGATTTCACTGGATTTGTCACTTTGTTTACCTTTAGAAATAGTGTAAATAGATGAAGTACATACAAACTTACAAGGAGTAATGTCACAGAGATGCCAAATTGATGCTACATTGTATATACTTCTGTGTTATTTTCAGTATGATTGTTATTACTGCCTTACAGTTCTTCTATGCTAAATTGTCACAGTAGGTACATGTATTGGCACGTTAAAGAACCCTCCCTGCTCTATGGCCATTAGTGCCGGGCATCTAGCAAAATTTGTAGCCCTTCACTGGCACATGGTGGCATCTCCATAAAAGTGAAAGATTCTTGAGTGGGATGATAAACAACAGTTCAACCAACCAACCAATCACAGAATGTAGATGAAGGGCTTCAAAGTTTTACATAGCCTTGCACACCATGGCCATTAGGCTGTGAGTACTCGTCAATGTGCCTGTATATGCTATGACACATAACCATGATTAAATACTGTCTAGACCTCAGGACAGCAAAATCTAAACGTCCCTCGTTGCAACTGGAACCCACAACTCGTACAATCTGAAGACCAGCACACTACTGCAGAGTCACAGCAAATCTAAAAAAGCATATATTTTTTTTTGTTTGACCTTGTATTTGTATTGTTATATGCCACACTTGACATTCTTTCAGTCATACTTTGTTCATGCAGTTTTAAGTGACGAGGGGAGAAATGCAGGCTATATATGTTCCTGTTAATGGTCACCACAGTTAGCCAGCCTTCTGCTATCCTTTCTTTTATTAACATTAAAATAAGATTTCACTACCTAATTAAGCTAGTCCATTTGACAAATTTTTAAGATTAACAAAATGGAAAACTTCCTCACATGTTTTGAATTGTTTAATTGTTGTTTGCATTTTGCTTTATGCCACACTTGACCATCTTTCAGTCATATGGTGGCGGCGCCAGTTTTTATTGGTGTAGGACAGAACCCGTTTACTAATCTACCCTGTAAGAGACCACAGGCCTTCTGCAAGTAAACTAGCAAACTGTCACATGATTAGAATCGACCATTCATGAGTAGTTTGATATGAAACAGAGTTAAGAAGTGGCTCTTAAGTATGGTGCCTGCAGATAGTTACATTAGGCTACAGAGGTCTTAAGAAGACTATTTACATGTAGCAGTATGTTTATACATAACACCAGCACTTGTTTTAGCTGTCTGTGTTAGATAATAGGTTCACAGACATGGAACTCATATAAATGTAATGCTATATGTGCACTTGTCATGTCCTTGATTGTGAATTGTCACAAATCATATACCAGTACTTTTCTGAAAGAAAAGAAAAAAATCAAAGAAATTTATTAAATATTCATAAAAGAGTACATATATATATTTAAGTCTACAATGACATTTAATGTAGGCAGTGTAACATGATTCTGCATTTACTTATGTATAAGTCAACATGCTGTCCTAGTATAGATACATAGAATTCTGAGGCATTTCACTACTTACAAAATATAATTTTGACATTGAAATTTATAGGAGCTTGTCTTAAGTCTTAGACTCCGAGGGTTTAATATGACTCTTGTCTAGGTCCGTGCATGGCTGGATTCTAGTGTTTCACAGTTGAGTTGATAATCAACATGCTATATTTGAACCATTTGGTACATTTAATTGAAATGGAATCTAGAACCAGTGATTTTCATATCAGGATACTTAGCATGTTTAGTATATCTTTTTGCATATGGTGAATATTTAACGAAGGTCAATCTTAAGAAGACAAGTGAAGCAAATGTCACCATGATGGTGCATAGAATGTGTATTGAATTTGATATACCACTCAGTTCTAGCAGCAACATATGATAAAGTCATTTTAAAATCAATAATGGGAATTGGAAAGGAAGGTCCAATCAATTTTCAATCTTAGTGGATCATGTTCCCATCAGTGGTCAACATTCAAGGTATAAATGATAACGATTTAATTTACATGTATTTCTTTTCTCACTCTTTTGTAGGCCTTACCACCATCCATTATGGGAGACCTGCTGGAGTATTTTGAGGCACAGAGCCGTAACCTGGACAACAAAGGGGCCAGTTCAAAATCCTTATACACACAGGACAGCAAATTCATCTCCTGCATTAGGTTCAATGGGATCCCCATTCTTCCTCCGGTGGTAAGTACAGGTTACACATGATGCTGTCAAGATTGTTTTGCTTTGATTTTACTTCACGTCACACTCTACAACTGTCAGTCAAATGGTGGTGGCCAGTTATTCTTAGTGGAGGAGAGAATCAGGTACAATTGGGCCTAGGAAGAAGACCATCTGTCAGTAAACTGACAAACTTTTTAACATAATCAGAATAGGTTCAGCATGGATCAGACCAGTGCTGACTAACAGCTAGAGGCTAAGCATGTATGAAGACCCGTTAGTCAAGTTTGCACATTCACTCCCATGTATTGCATTGACTGTACATGACAGCTAATGAAAAGCCTCCATGATTGTCAATCTAGCAAATCTGAATATGATGAAAGATCCTACTACCGTACAATTGCTAAAAGGAGTACTTTTTATTGAGAATGGGTAAAGAACATAAAAGAATGAAAAAAGAAAAGCAGTCACATGTACATGTATGTAATATTGTAAGACATTAGACTCATATTGTAGCTGTACTCTCTATAAATCCCTCTCAATTAGCTCAGTTGCCCTGGGTGCCAAGAAAAAGACAAATATTTGAATCCCTTCACGGGAAGTAAGTGATGTTCATTATAAATAAATTATCTTTTAATGATACTACATGTATATTAGAAAAAAGTACAAAGAAAAAATTGGATGTCAACAATAGTCATGAATAATATTTTCCTACTGCAGATAGATTCAATAATATACTGATCAATGTTCATAACATTTGCCTATTAATGACTGTTTGGGTTGATACTTTGCTTTAAGAGCAATAGAGTAAGAGCTATAGTGAAGGCCCTATTTTGCTTAAATAAGATGCTAGCATAGAGGTTTAGTGATTCACAGAGCAGGTTTTTGAAAGTGAGCTATTAGTTTAAATTGTCTTTATACAGAACTTTCAGCTTTGATTTTTAAATAGCGTATTATCTTAAGAGGCTATAACTCTGTCAAGGAAAATTCCAGTCTCGACACTCAGCATGATAGTGACCAGTTACTATGACTTATAGTCCCAATGATGTCATCCAATGAAATACTTAGGATTTTATGATGCTGTTCTCTATTTCATATTTATACAGAATAAACATCTCAGATTGTATAGTGTAAATTCATGTTTTTTTTTTCTCTTTTAGATGACTCCAAGAAGACGAGAGGAAATGAAAAGCTACCGAAGACTGGCCATGAAGAGAGAAAATCACAGAAAGTCTAAACAGCGAGAACAGCTGGTGGCTAAAGTACAGTCTATAGTTGCTGAAGTAGAGGTACAAATTCACACCTTTAAATATGATGTATAGGGTAATGGCTAGGAGAAGGATTTTTTTAATCTAAATTTTCAAAGACTTTGTTCTTGATAATTCCCATCTTGGTTGTCATAAATCTTATAAATCTGAACAAGTGTTAAACACGGTAAACTGCATTGTATGTGCACATTCAGCCAATGGCAAAGGCAGTAGAACAAACCATGTCTTGAGCTATTGCTATCATGGAGTGCGATAGAACCTTGCAATTAAGACTACTCAAGAGACTGTCTTAAATAAAACTAGTCTGATCAGTGAGTTACCTCCCAAGTTAAGTTGTTATAGTCTGGAATAATGAAAGTCAGACTGAATTTAGATGACCATTATTGTGAGGTGATCTCCTAATTGAGGTTTTTAGGTGAGTTTCCATTGTGTAATACATTTCTGTTCCTGCAAGGCATAAACCACAGTAGTGTAAAGATTATAGAACTATCAACTTAATTTTAGGTTCATACCTATACACATTCTTATCTACCATTGAAAAAGATACTGTCCCTCAGTCAAAATACAAAATATGGAAATTTGATTGTATATATCTCTGTCAAAAGTTTGTTCAGTAAATTCATTTTTATGACTTCCAAGGTAGGATAATAATGCAGATATTTTAATTTACTGACTGAAAGGGGAATTATAACATTTTATAAAATTTTAACATGTTATTTTTGATATACTTATTATATGGATTTTGAGAAATTTAAATGGTGAAAGAGAATGATATGATAATATCTTTAACTTGCAAGTCAATGGGACTAATAACTCTTTTTATTCTTGAGCCAATTATATAAATAGAAATTCATACACACATACATATATACATGTACAGAGATTGAGCTAGGACTTTCTTGATACACATTTGAGGTTCTAAGATTGTCAGAATTTTGTGCACTTCTATCTCTCAGAATTAAAGTTAGATTTCATACTGCTGATGGCAGATCCTAAAATTGTTATTCTTTGAAATCTGGTTATTATGAGAGAGGAGAAAAAAGAAGACCAATAAAATGTAGAGATTGTGATCAAGATTTAAATTATTTAAAAAAAAGAGTAGAAAGTCAAAAAAAAAAATGTGTCATAAGAATTTGCTCTTTTTTGTAAAATCCTGTCTCAGTTAGTTTATTTCATCTGTATAAGGTACATGTACGATAGTGAAATTAAGTTGAACCTCCTAAAGTAAAGTCAGTGAAAGTGAAAAAATATGATTTGGATGAACAGAAATACTTGATTACCAATAAGTTATTTATCACAGAAGCAATATTGGAAAAATTCAGAACAATTTTATTACCCATATCATACGTATGTGTAGACTAATGTTCAGAACTGTCTGTACAGGAATTTTGGTAAATGTGCATGTGTGGTTAAACATTATGACTTGTGTTTTTTTTGTTCCATGTGTTAACTGTTAATGTTATTAACATGCATGACATTGTGTTCCTGTTGATATTTTGGAATGCTTTTTCAGGTTTTTGGATAATATTTTTGTTGTTGTACTGCACAAATCTTAATTACATTCACTAATTATAACAATATATAATCACTATACATTGCAGAAAGGATTGTCCCTTAAATCTAGAAGTCGATTGCCTCGTACGGCGGGTATTTCAAAGCTTCTTGTAGGTGGTCATACAACAGAAAGCTTCTGTGACTTTGCTTTTTTCTGATTCTTCTTGTATTGTGCCTTAATTACCACTTTGGGTATGCCAGGTCAAAATAGTCAGATGAAGTATAAACCCATTGTCCCAAAAGAAAGGGGGGTTTACTAACAAAATATTAACCCTTGCATTATTTGGTATGCCCCATTATTGTTCTAGTAACTTGTAAGGGACTTGAGCATAAATTGACATATGTATACATGTATTTATGAATGGAGTTGGAATATTGACATCCCTGAGAACGACAATTTTGGCTACTTGGATGTGCCCGTAGTCCAGAATCATTTTTAGACCTATATTATTAATCAATACAATCATTTGTAGCTTATTTTGCTCACCCCTGTTTATGAAAAAAAAAAAATTTCAAAAACGAAAAGAAGTACATGTACATTAGTATTTCTATTCTAGGTACATTTGCACATACAGGTATTTTGATTTTATATAGTTTTTGGTATACATATGATAGGAAATATATATGTTTTCAAGTTATCTCCCATTCTTCATGATCAGTTTGTTCTCTTTGGTCAAATACTTTTCGACTCATGTAATGTTTATGTTCAAAATAAGATCTCTCGCATGTGGAATTACTAAGAAATGATTGGCATACCCAAAGTTGATTATGGTGAAGGAATTTATATACCACAGGCTGTGAGTTTTGTGTTCTGAACCACGTGTAATGTCCGTTTCTTGACATTGAAATTTACACAGTAATTGATTGCTTTTATCATACACAGTGTTACTGGATTAGTCGTCACTTGCAATGCAGTTAACAAATAATGTATCTACAGAAATTCATATAAATTGTTCTTATGCATTACACTAATAGATACAGTAGGCAGATTTACACAAAGGTTTGAAGAAGATTTGAAAATATGACACATCTTATATGTACATGCATATGATAAGATAGGAATAAGTATTTGGTGCTAGGGACAGTGATTGAGGCATTTTTTTATCCCACAGCTTTTTGGAATCTTATTGTATGTCAACTTTATCTGTAAAACAGAACATCCAAGATTTTCATCAAAAACATACCAAAAGGGGCTTTAAATGAGTCCAGTTTTGCATGTATATTTGTACTTGGTGACAGGATTATGATTCAGGTAGTAAAGTCAGGACAACAACATCTGGTATTCAACAAACTATTGAACCCGATCATTCATGTTCAGTCTTTCATTTCCTTCTTCATACTAGAACAGGAAGGGTTGTATGATGACAAGATATTTTTCATCTGATTCTTGAGCACCAAGAGTTATTGCCCCTTTCACAAGTCAGGTCTATATGTTAACTAGGATTTACAGTGTATGTATTCATTGTCATGGATATAATATTTGGTTGTTATTACTGAATGGATCTGCATATTTTCGCTGACTTATACCCTGTATTAAACACCATTGGTGCTGAAGGCATTAGATTTATTGTAAAAATATACAGTAAAACTTGTACCCTATATAACGACCTCCTGAGGGACACAAGGTAACAAGTCGTTATAGAAAGGTGGTCTTTATATAGAGATTGATCTACACACAAGTGTTACTGTTGGAGACAACATAAATTACCTTTGTGAACAGGTGGTGTTTATGAACAGGTTGTTGCTAAGGCAGGTTTTACTGTATATAGTTATATTTTCTGCTGTGGTATAGCCATTCCTTTATAAAATCTTAAAGACAGTATGCACTTTAGTCAAACATTTATCAATTTACTTCAAGTATGGTAGAAACTTTCACCTATGGTTTTATGACTTATTGGAAAAGTTGTCTATTTAAGCACAGTGGATGTTCCCTTTAGATCCTCCCATTTCTTTTCCTCACATGGACTTTTTTTCCCATGAGTGAAACCGTCTCTCCCCAACAAGACTCTTTTGTTTCCCTTAGTGCATGTATGTTAGCTACACAGGCTTTACCTGGACTTCCAGCTGATTTGGTTAATATTCTTTTTGTGTAGTAGATTTGATTCAAATGCTATTTTGGATTTAAACCTAGTAGATTTGTTTGTATTTATGTATTCAAAATTTACCAAAATCTTCTTATTCTGGTATTATACCTTAACATTACATTGTCTTTGAGCTTCTTATTTGAGAGTTTCAACAACAGAATTTCACTGTTCCAGACACTGTCATTTGCAGACTGTGATAGGCTCATTAAGTTCATCTCAAAAAGACATAGGAGAAAAAGCTAAGAGGGCAGAGTGTAGGGGGGATATGTCGCTTTAAATGGTGTCAACTGCTGCTTTAATGTTAAGAAGTTTTATTTCTTTCCTACATATTTGATACCTGGGATGGCCAAACTTGCACATATGGTGCATTTAAATGTAAAAATAGAATGGTGTTCCAGATGAAACCCCTGACAGACCTATATTTTCTGCTCAGATGACAAGTTCATGTTCAGAAATTCTCTTGGAGGTGAGCTTGCTGAGCTTTGTTATTCCTATGTAGACCTCCCCAACTGTATCACAGGTACATTTGTATATAACCAGGTGTAGGTGTATAATTTGATTGGTGATCACCTGTGTGTAGCCATTCACCACTACCAGGTGTAGGTGTATAATCTTATTAGTGGTCACCTGTGTATAGTGATATACCATTTCACCTCTAGCAGGTGTAGGTGTATAATTTGATTGGTGATCACCTGTCTATAGCCATATCACATTTCACCACTACCACATGTAGGTGTATAATTTGATTTGTGGTCACCTGTGTATAGTGATATACCATTTCACCTCTACCAGGTGTAGGTGTATAGTCTGATTAGTGGGCACCTGTGTATAGTGATATTCCATTTCACCTCTACCAGTTGAAGGTGTATAATCTTATTAATGGTCACCTGTGTATAGTGATGTCCCATTTCACTGCTCCCATCAATAATTACAGGTAAAACCATTACATAGATTAGTTTGCCTTTCACCTGTCCCATTACAAGTATATTGTATGTGAATAGCATGTAGATATCTTGGATTGTAGTCACGCATCAATTCATATACTTTATTTTCAAATACTTTAATTTCCCAAATACGATTGACCACGGATGATTTGACTAAGGTTTCTAATGTTTAGGGTGACATTACCATGTGTATACATGTACATGTATACATTTATTACATGTTGCCTAACTACACCAACCATTATTCCAAACATATTTCTTCTTGGGGACCACCTTGATTTAGTGGTAGGCATGTCATGAGGTTCTGGGTTTGAATCCGCATTGCACTGCATTTGGCTATCCCTGTCCGTTGGATGAGAAAGGAAAAACCGAGATCCTGTGTCACAATAGGCTTAGGTATGTCAAAGAACCCTCCTTGCTCAGTGCCCATAAGTGCAGAGCAGAGGCCAAATTTGTCGCCCTTCACTGGCATGTGGTGACGTCTCCATTATAAGTGAGATTCTTCAGTGTGATGTTTAACAACAATACAACCAAACAATTAACATTTCTGCCTATGTATTTCTAAGTAAATACCAATAGGTCAGACGATGTATGTACATTGTAGATAGATTCTGACTTATTTGATTTTGTCTGTTTTTGTTACACCGTGTTGAGTGCACATGATTAGCACCACTCTCAGACTTCATTTCCACAAGGAGCACTTCTTGTCATCTCCAATATGTCAAACATTTTTGAAATTTTTATTTTTGTAGTGATTTGATGGTGATTATTTTGTTTGCATTATATTTTTTTCTACAGTTCAGAATAAATAAAGCACATATTAATCACAAAGAAAATACTAACAAGATTTAATTTTTATTCATTTTTTCAGCCAAAAAGTTCAGTTGTGTCAGCAATAATAAGTCTTATTAAAAAAATAAATGAATCTGAAGATTTAAAATCCAAGTGTAAAAGTGAATTGACTAAATGGACTCTGAAGTTTTTATTTTCCTTTATTTATTTTTTTTTTACATTTGTAATGTCTTGATACCTACTGTGCTCTTTATTCTTATAATATATATATTTTTTATATTTGATATTATTTATTTCATTGAGAGATTCTTGTCTGAGACTTAACAAAAAAGTAACAGTAAACAGTAACAGTAAAGCTATCGTACAGTAACAAGATTCTCAGACCAGTGAATAAGAATATAGTCAAGACACAAAATGATGTCCAAGTCTCATTTACTGTGTAATATTTAAAGTATCCTGAACAGCTTTGCATTTAATGCATCAATGCTAATAGTAATGTCAAAAACCCTTTTTTAGATAAGTCAATAAAAGATAATCTCAGGACAGATATGCAAAAGTAGCATTTTTGGTAGCTTTTCTCCCATTTCATATATTTATCACAATATGCTAACAAAACCAAAATATCATGGTTAACCCAGAAAAAAAATTCCTGACATTTCCATATGTATTTTTGTTTTTACTTTCCTTTGATTTTATTTCCTTGTGGCGTAGATTGGATCATTAGTAATTTCACTATTTTCTCGGCTTTACAGGAACAAAGAGCTGCTCGAAGGGAGGAATCTGTACCCTCATCACCTATTGGCTCTGATACCTCCTCCAGCAGAGTGTCACCTAGTCAGCCAATCAAATCATTCCCAAGCTTTCCGTTTTCAACACAGAACAGAAATAAGTCAGAGGAAAACAGCAAAGGAGTGGCACATAATTCAGCTGTGTCAAATGAACGGAAAATTGAGGATAAAATAGTGACAAGAAAAGAGCAAACTAGAAGTAAACCTGATATACAAATTTTAGAACAAAAACAGAATGTTAGAGGCCAAAGTTCAAAGCCCACAACAAAGCATGATGGTTCTGTTGAAAGTATCTCACAGAAATCCAGGGTAGGCAATCAGCAGAGTAAAGAAATGAGACCAGATAAAAAGGCTAGACAACAGAACTCCAAAATCCCCACACCTAAAAATGAGAAGAGAGAAGGAGCCATGAGTAATTTAAAAAGAGCAAGATCTATGTCATCTCTACCAAATCTGGCAAAAATTGAAGGAGTTCCCGTACCCAAGCCCCCATCTTCTCCTATGACAAAACAACAGTATCGTCGTGCACAACTTACAATGTCCGGACAGTTTTCAATTTCTCAGCCAGATCTACTCGACATTGATAGATCAGATTCAGAAAATTCTATTTCATGTAGATCTAATATAGAAGAAAGTCCATCTAAAAAACGAGAAAAACTATTGATGTCTTCACAGTATAGTGTATCAAACCCAGATCTGACTGACTTAAGCAAGATGGCATCACCATCAGACAATCTAAAGGAACAAAGTAAGTCTTCACCAAAATCTAAATTAAAAAGTTCCACAAGTACGCCTAACTTAACAATGGTGGGTAGAAGGAGCAAAAGGAGAAAGTCAAAGGATAACAGAGATTCTGATAGTCAGGAGAACAATAGGTCAAAAACGACAAATACTGACCATGGTAAGTCAGAAACGTTAGATACGGACCTCAAACAGAAGGAAGCAGAAGTACAGAAGACTGCTGCAGGAGTGAGACCTTTAGAGAGACAGGAGAATTCAGAGGTAGGATTAGAGACTCTGAGTGACTTTGCTTCGTTGGAGGACAATAATTCTTTGCCACAGGAGTTTGGAGGGCTACCTCTCTCTACCTATGGTCAACAACAAATTGCTCAATCTCTTGCCAAATTGACTAAGTGTTTGAATATTGAGGACACATTGAGTACCATGACTTCTACTGGCTCTGAACATGATAACACAGAGCTAAAACAACCAATTCCCATTGTTGCTGGTCGTGTTGTCCAGGAATCAGCGCATCAGAAATCTTCACCGACACATAGAGGATCAGGGAATCATAATGCTGACTCTACATCTAGAGGACGTAAACTTCCCACAATTCCACATGATATAACTTCAGATGAGTCGTCTTTGTCCCACAATCATACCTCATCTTCCCATAATTCCAGTGTAGCTAGTACTGACCATGGCTCAGGAAGTACAGATAACAAATCCCACCTCAGTGCTGCCTCAGCCTCTATAATGAGCTCTGGAGGGTCTGTAAATGGAAGTCAATTGGGCAGGAGAATGAGTCCAAAGGGCGGCAAAAGTAAAGTTCATTTTTCTTCCTTTCTAACAGAAATAAGCACAAGTGCAAGTCAGTCATTGGAAGGTAAAATTTCAGTGAGGAAATTAGATATTACTCCACAAAGTAGTATAGACTTTACAGAAAGTTTGAACAAGGCACATCTAGCTACAGGACAAAGTGATACAGCCTCAAACCCTCTGACTCTGAAAATGGGGGCCAAAAATTTTCAAAATCTTGGTTCAAATAATTCACAAGATTGTATTGAGGAGCAACCTGATTCAATGTTGGGAAGAGTTGCTTTGAGTCCAGAGACTTCAGATTCCCCTGGAACCCCAAATGAATATAATTTTGGCAAAAATGGTATTCCATTCCATGGTTATTCTGGGGAAGTGGACTACAACACCTCTGACAAAGAAAATGAGTATGTGAATAAGATGAATAACATCAATGCTTCTGAAGGCTTTACTCAGGCAAAAAGTTTTAGAGAGACGTCTGCATCTACATCATCATCTAAAAATGGTGCAGTTGTGAATGTTTCTCAAACTGTGTTGACAAAAAATAATGCAAAAATGTGGACTTCTGATGATGGTTCACAATGCAGTACCTTAAAAGCTAGTCAGGACTTACTCCATACAAAGGAATCAAATAATAATACTCAAAGTGGAAGTACAATTCAAAGTGGTACCAGCATAGATTCTCATGTGGTGGCAGATACTCATCAGTATGGTACTAACAGTACTGACATTGAAAAATACATGAGAGGATCAGGGACTTCAGGCAGTGAAGAAGCAACACTACCACAGCAACTTCTGAATTCTGGGCATTCTAATAACCCTGTGGCATCAAAGCGGGAAAGTAACTATGGCAACCAACCACCTACTGAAGAGTCATATAGAACAAAGCAATTAAATATTCAACCATCAGGCTCCAGTGAATCCAGAGTGTCACCTTCGAAAGATAGTAAAGATTCTCCTGTAGAATCAGATGCTAATCCTACTTTCAGAAAAGGTCATGTTAGGAAAGGCTCTTACACCTTACCACAAGCATCTCCTGCTCTCTTACAAGCTGCCTCACAGAACTTTACTGCCAGCAGCTCACCTAGAACTGTTCAAAGGAGATTAAATATGGACGACAGTGACCCAAGGATAACACAACAGCAACAGCAAGTAAGTGGTAAAACAGATCAACAGAACATTTCATACGAGTCCTCAACAGAACAACATGGGAAGGCCCAACACATCCAGCGATACTTATCGCAGCTTCAGAATCACCACACATCTCCGTCTGCTAATGTCCCTGATCACATGACCAATATGGCAGCCAATATACCCATACCATCATTAGATGTCAGTGGGGCTATCCAGTCCTTCACTGATAGCTTAAAATCTGTGGAGGATATGTCAGAAGAGGAGTTACTGAAAATACAAGCAGAACACTTTGATAAAATCAGGAAGTTTTTGGTTGAACAACAAAAACAGCAGCTGGAGGAGTTGTTTGTCCATCAGAGGAGAGAACAGTTACAGCTGCAGAATGAAATTGAAGTGTATCATCAGCAGTTAAAGGACCAGCAGGATGTCTCAACTCTTGAGCATTCACCTGAAAACAATGCTGTATATGGAGCAGACAGGCCAGTAGAGGTAATCCTAAGTTGGTGTTTGTTTGTTTTATGAAATAATCAGCACTCAAATGGTAATGACAAATTTTTATTGGGGAAGTAATATCTAAATAACTTAGAGAAAGATCACTGCCATTTGTAATTAATTAACATGACAAACCTTCAGAGGAAGAGCACATGTATTTTAAAAAAATTGTCTGTCCATCAGTTGGGACAGTATAAACAAGGTCCAGTATTACAGTAGGTGCTGGAATGTTAAAGAACTCTAATACTCTATGGCCGTACATGTAAGTGCCAACTATGTAGCCCTTCAATGTCATTTGGTGAAGTTTCATTCATCTAAGTTAAATGTTCTTAAGTGGAACTTGAAACAACAATAAAACAACAACAATTGTAGATGATAAAGCTTTTATACATGTACATTATTTATGATAAGACCTTCCTGACACTGTCAGATGTTTTGACCTTGGCATTTGACTTAGTGTGTGAAGTAAATACGGTTTCTTTTTTATGTACACATACCTGGTAAAAAATGTCCACTAGTGTTTAAAAACACATTTACTTGTTTAAATGTGATGGCTGATTTATTATTTTTCTTTTTATTTATAGCCATATGATGTGCATCAGATCAGTGGAATCTTTGATCCTGGTCAGACCCAAGAGTCACAACAGACAACAAAAGCTTATCCATATATTTCTAGTCCCAGTTTGTACTTTAATCCTCGTGACCGTGACAATGGTTCAGATATAAGCACCTTTAGTAAAGCCACTCCAAAACAGTCATTACAGTTTAACATCAACCAATCCACGCCATCACCTAAGCCATACAACCCAGTAGTGAGATCTCCAATTAAAAACCCATCCTTACCAAGAGTCAGTAACAGGATGGTCATACCAGAAAGGGTAAGTACTAGTGTACTCATGAGAGACTGATAATCTGTACTCAGTTTAAAGAATGATGTAGTTGATACATAACTTACAAATAATCTGTTCTGTATAAAGATGTACATGTAGGAAATATAACACATAGATAACCTAGACTGTATAAAGTTGTAGGGAGTATAACCCCTTATATTTACATTATTTAACAACTAAGAGTGAATAGACTATAACAAAGATACTAGGTAAGAAAAAGTATGATACTTACATGTAATCCACAGAAATAATAAGACAAATTAAAACCCCCAAAAACATATCAGCTAAGAAGCAATGGCAAGGTTTCAGAATGAGACTGTAAAATCAAGGTCCAATGTCAGTTGGTGTCAGCACAAAAAGAACCCTCACTGACTAATGGCTGTAAGTGCTGAGCAAAGGCTAAATATGTAGCTTTTCAAAAATATACAGTGACATCTCTGTTTTTGTGAAAGATTCTTGAGTAAGATGTCGAACAGAATTACATATACATGTATAACAATAACATTATTGTTTAACCTGTTCTAAGAGACTGTCCAAGGGAAGGAGAAAAAAGGGTCACATATGGCAGGTGGTTTCTGAATTCAGGTAATTAATGTAGGAAAAAGCCATTTTGGGAACTACTGATTTTCCAGTAGGTCACATAAGACTGGTAAATCTAGTCCTTTCATTCAGTGGGTCTCTAAGGCAGGTTAGAATGTACTACTTCTTAAACAACTACACATAAATATGTTTCTCTCTTTGGAAAAAAGGGGGACCATAGGGATGATTTTGCATTTAGATAAACCAAATAAATTACCAAGGCTGTATAAGAAATTAATTCAAAATCCACAATGATAGTTTATGTGTAGTATGTTTTCACATTCAAGATTATTTTGGTAATGTGTTTATATTTGAAAGATAAATATGTAAATATGACAGTGATTATGTAAGTACATATATTGTATTAATCTATTATTTTAGTTACGGGGAATTCGCTTCCTCGACCCCAACTTCTTGTACAGCTATCCATTACAGGTAAAAATAGGATTTCCAATTTTAATGACATTCACACA
>JACSZP010028125.1:0-10448 GCA_016161895.1 Pinna nobilis
TTTAAAATAAGATGGAGGAAACATCTTATACTTCGTACCCCGCCCCCTTTGTGAGGATCCAGGATTTTCCCGATGGAATTTTTTTTTCATAACTCATATTGGTAAATACATGTACTTTGCAATTTCCAGCTAGCGCGGTGGAGTTCCCTTAACTCCAACACCCCTCTTGATGATCCGCCCCACGATATAGATTTTTTACTGGTGAAAAAATGTCATCGAGAAAAACGAACAAAGAATAGATTACTTATTTAGTTAGGTAATATTTTTACAACAGAAAAAAAGGAAAAATAAAGCAGCAAAAATATTCAAAGCCTCAGTAATAATTTTTTTAAAAGACAATTTTAAAGATTGTCTTATATAACGCTTACATCGAATTGTGGTAAACTCTCTCTCTCTCTCTCTCTCTCTCTCTCTCTCTCTCTCTCTCTCTATCTCTCTCTCTGGCTATATTATCATGCATTTATCAAGTACATACATGTACCCTTTAGAAACTATAATCATTTGTTTGAATGAGAAAAAGAGAATGCTCTGTTTTGATGAAGACTAGGTTTTACAGATTTGTATCTGATTGAGTTTGCAGCGTCTGACTGTCCTCTGCACATTGTGATCCTCATTCCACCAAACTTGATTTAACAAGGGTAAAGTACTGAAAGATATATTTTCTTATTTAGCCAGATGCAGTGCAAAAAATGAAAGGACGAAAGAAAAAAGATCTCGCACACCATTGATTTCAACCAATCAGAATTTACCATTTTGGGCCGCTACCAAGTCCCCATATGGCTCACCCGTCCCGCCAAGGTATGCTTCAAACTTCACATTGTTAATGGGGGGGGGTTGTCTTGGTTACTTTTGCTTTTTATTTTGATTTCATTTTTATCTGTATTTCTGGATCTAGTAAAATATTGAGTTCATTACATCCTTTCTGATCAAATTTAAAAATATACCTCAGGTTCTACACTACGAGATCCAGTGTTTCTATTTTTCAGGTTATTTTGTAATATTTTAAAATAATTAAAGTGTAGTGTAAAATCGAAGTTTATTTTTCATCATAACAGTTTTGCATAAAAGATTTGTAAAACAGACAGACTGGGCAAAGAAAAGTTTAGGTAGTTACTGGGCACATAAGATGGTCTTCTTAATTAGGTTTTGAGTCACTACAATAATGGTGGGTAAATAGAACTTCAAGGGTCCCTATTGTGAGGTGAACTCCTGGGTGAGGAGATTTCATAAGTGAGGTGGGATCCTAGGGGAGAATATCTCTTAGGTGAGCTGGTTTCCTAAGTGAGGTGGTCTCCTAGGTGAGGTATTCCATTAGGTGAGGTGGTCTTTTAAGTAAGGTCTCATAGGTGATGTGATCTCCTAAGTGAGGTGGTCTCCTAGGTGAGGAGATCTCTTAGGTGATGTGATCTCCTTAGTGAGGTGGTCTCCTAGGTGAGGAGATCTCTTAGGTGATGTGATCTCATAAGTGATGTGGTCTCCTAGGTGAGGAGATATCTTAGGTGATGTGATCTCCATAGTGAGGTGGTCTCCTAGGTGAGGAGATCTCTTAGGTGATGTGATCTCCATAGTGAGGTGGTCTCCTAGGTGAGGAGATCTCTTAGGTGAGGTGGTCTCCTAGGTGAGGAGATCTAAGGCCAGTTTTGAGACCTACCTGTAGGTAGTTTTCTTATTGGTTTCTCTGCTAGGACCCCCGGGGCAGGATCATTTCTCATTTCAGATGACAAGCTTTATGAACTGACCTTTTAGTCAATAGTGTCATTTATTCCTTATGAAATTTTCTGATGTACATGTATATTTTGTTGACTGAAGGGAAAAACTGCGTGTAACTTTTAAAGACAAGGATGTGTAAGTTTTATTTTACGTGTGCTATTTTTAGTGTGAGCTAGTCTCCAGTACTAGTATCTTACTCCTCTATTAGCTACTGTTCGCAGATGTAACATTATTTATCGTTTTACGTATTTGCGCATGTGACAAGACACGCACACTTTTTCTGCCTTACCATACGTTAAATGACATCAGTATCATCCACACCTACCTTTGATAGACATCCACAATATTAGATTTTGTAGATAGGTAATTAATTTTTTATCAACAGAGTAGGCAATAGTGACTTCTGGGTATGCATTATTTTTTGGTGTTATGGTATGTTAAGCCAGATATATTGAAAACAAAGGGGAATTACAGTAATTTTTCTTTCAAATAAACCTATTTTCAAAATAATTACTGTAAATCCAAAAAATTTCGCTAAAACTTTATTTTAGCAAATCAATGGCCGTGTAATTATTCGTGATACTATATTTTCACGAGCGTGCATTTAAGTTGAAAGTTTTTGTTGTTTGATGCGTGTTAATATCAGGTCAGTTTATGAAGCGAGAACTTTATTTTGGCGAGTAAGTGCTCTCGCGTAATTACGCGAAAAAAAATTCTCGCGAATAAGACTTAATTTACAGTATGTTAAATTATTGTAACAATGAAATTTAGCTGGTAAAAAACTCATTTTAAAATAAGTGGGATTTCAAAATATCAGGGTTCAATATAAGTGGGTTTCACTGTATAATTCTTTCTAAGTATGGGTATGGTTGATTTAACATACATTATATGTATCTTCAAAATATGACTTTAAAAAAAAAGAAAGAAAGAAAAGAAATAAACAAATGAAAAAAAAAACTAAAATTAGGAAACTGTTACATGTATCAAGGATCTGCATGTAGGGACCAATCTAAACATTTCCAACAATGATTTTACAGAAAAGCCATTCAGGACAAATATCTCTATAGAGAAAAAAGTTGTTCTTCTAGCTGGTAAGTGTTAGTACACCTGTACTGATCATGTCACCACAGAATCTGCACTCACTGCATGACGTAATGCCACTGTGTCACTAGTGGGAGTTCTAATTCAGCATGTCAAATATACAACACAGAACATGGAGCATAGCGTCGCAGGTCGCTCGACCCTTCTGTCATTGAAATCTGGTCTTTCATAGCAGGTGTTTCATGACAGTGCAGGTCTCTCAAGACTGCTAGGTTTATCTGTATACTCTTGCTTCTGTGATGAAGGGAAAAAAAAGAGTCGTTTAGATTCCGAAGTTCTAAAACAGGGAAATCAAAATTTTTATTGCAATTATCGAAATAATTAAAAATATGTTTCAAATTCAAGTTCAAGAAATTTTTTTAAAATACTCATCTGCATAGCTCCTATGGTGGATTTGATCCTCATCCAACACGTGTGCCCTAATTCAGTATATAGTGGCAGTAATTGGAAAACAAATATTCCACATTCATCCCATGCACACACACACACATGCTTACACACATGCGTACGCACATACTTGCTTACACATACACATGCTTACACACATACATGCTTACACACACATGCTTACATGTACATGCTTACACACACATGCTTACACACACATGCTTACACACATACATGCTTACACACATGCTTACATACATGTTTACACACATGTTTACACACATACATGCTTACACACACATGCTTACACACATACATGCTTACACACATACATGCTTACACACATACATATTTGATGAGCAACCAATCACTACAGGCTGATGTCATTGCCCTGTTAAGATTGTACAAAAATGCCTGTGGATGTGCAAGCATGTTACTTTTATGCACCCTGCGAGTGTTGTATGCAACTATATTGAATATCTTACTACCTGTAATAATGAAATATATACAATATCAATATCATTATTATCTATATACAGATATGTGTGTACCTCCATGCACCCTGTGAACTCGTTCACGCACTCTGCGCATTTTATGCGATTTAGCACAATATTATACAGCCTTTGTATGATATACATACAAAAATATCAATACATGTATTTTCTACTTGCGTATTATACATGTGCTTGTGTCAATATATCTTTTTTCACTCAGGAGTGTTTTCCAGTTTAAAACAATACTTTGTATTAGACTACTGGGTATGAATTGCACAAGTTTTGATATTGTTTTATCTTTGCACAATTATGAATGCATCTCCATCTACCCTACGGGTGTGAAATATAATTTTGCTTGTAAATCATACTCATCTATAAAATCAGCATACTTACAATACCTCATTTCTGGGAGGCAGGAACTCTCCAATGTTAAGGAGAGTAGTAAAGTTAAGCAATCTTGTGACAGCGATAGAAATTACGGGGCTAAAAAAGTTATGATGTTTTTTGAATAATGGAGTGGAGTTTTAATTTAAGGGAAAGGAAAATGTTTTTCCAGTAAGGGGGGGGGGGAGGGCTTAAAATCAAGAAATTCATAGATACAGCCATCCAATCATTTTGAATTTGTCTTTCCTTCAAAGGGTTGAAACAAAAGGAAGTGAAATTTCTCTGCTCATGTGAATAGTGGTTGTCTCAAAATCAAACTTTTTATATTTTCTACACGCCTTAAAGGAGTTTGAATAATTTACATGTGTTAATTCTATGGTTTCTGTATATATATTTACTAGTGTGTCTATATAGTGTGCAAATTCATATTTCCATAATCTGCTATACATACATGTACATATACATGTACATATATGCATTTAAGATTTATAATTTCTTATCCTTTGTATTTAAATCCCACGACTGGATACAAGCATGTTTATATAATGAAAACAAAATAGTGCAGATCTAGATTTAATTTTTAATTAGTTTAGATAAGTCCAACTTATTCATGCAGGTTTGCTCTTGCCCTAAGTAGTTTAGTTATTAGTAAAAGCATTATGGAGGGGTGTTGTCCCACGAAAAAGTAATAAATACATATACAATTATGACGTTGGTCATTTTTCTGTACACTTGTATATACAGGCTGCGCTTTAATGTTCAATTTACCAATTGTAGAGGCTCACATGTAGTAGAAGTATTTAACCCTTTCACCCCTAAGTATCAAAGTAGTATGATCTTTTCTATTGTTTTGGACCAGTCTATTATGGTCTGCAGTGGTGAAAGGGTTAAAAGAAAGGAATCTACATTCGTAAGATTATTATGAAGAGCCAAGTCATGTTAATAACTATAACTAAGGCTCAACATTTATAACTCGTCGTAGTCGTATTGTTGTTTAACGTCCCACTCAAGAATCTTAACTTATATGGAGAAGTCACAGTGTGCCGGTGAAGGGCCACAAATTTGCCTATGCTTGGCACTTAATTGCCAGGCTTTAGAGTAGGGAGGGTTCTTTAACATGCCAACACCGACTGTGACGTACACTAGACCTTGGATTTAACTGTCTCATCCAAATACAGGGACAGCCAACCATGATGTGGCTCAGGCTCTAATCCTTGACCTCTTGATTCAAAGTCGAACACGCTAACACCTAGGCCATGGTAGCCCCACATTTATAATTACATGCGCCGGTACTGATGAATTCAAACACCTAGTACATATATTATTCATAGTCCAGCAATCTCACAAAAGGTAATGAACTTGATGATGGTCAAGGGAAATTAATATTGCCTATATACAGACAACAAATTTTGCTTTTAGACTTTGATGTTTCTGTGAGACTGTGCTTCTATTGATGTCCATAGAAATAGTAGTAGTAGCTTGCACAGAGGTGCATTTTATTATTGAGCTAAAGTATGATGATGTCAGCATTTGCTCGGTTGCTCAAAAGTGCATTCTATTATTGAGCTGTAGTGTGATGATATGAGCATTTGCTAGGTTGCTCAGAGGTGCGTTCTAGTTTTGAGCTCGAGAGTGATGATATAAATATTTGCAAGGTTACTCAGAGGTGCGTTCTTTTATTGAGCTTTTAAGTGTGATGATATGAACATTTGTTAGGTTGTAAGGCAGCAGATAGCTGGTACCGTTAGAGTTTGTACATATCATTTTATCGTGGCATCACTTGCCATTACTTAAGTCACTCTTTGATAGCCAGGGCCTGGCACCATAAATCAAGAGAATTTACTTTAGTCTGAAAAATGATTCAATGCCAGCTAAAACTGAATTCTGATTGTCTGATAAGCTTCATATGTGAAAATTCTCAGACTTAAGAAGATTATCAAGTTTTATGGTGCTCAGTCCCGGGTTGGGCACCATCAAACTTGAGAATGGACTTAAGTCTGAGAATCCAGTCTCTCAGCCAATCAAAATTCAGGATGAGCTGGATCTGAGAATCTTTTCAGACTAAAGTAGATTCACCATTTTTTTGGTGCCTAGCCCGGATCTCAGAGAAATACATGTACCCGGTAAGCGGTAGAGTGCTCAGCTTGAGACTGAAGATTGAGTCTTCAAGAGAGTGCAACACACGCAATGCAATTGCCTGTTTTTGTTTGTATGTTTTTCAGCTCTTTAAATTTTCAGGTTGGACAGCTAAAGTGTCAGGTCAAGAATATATATAGCATTTAAAAGATTCTCTGGGGCCTCCGTGGCCGAGTGGTTAGCGTGTTCAACTTCGAATCAAAAGGTCCGGGGTTAGAGTAAAAACCCTGTTCCCATGTCACAGTACATTGTGGCACATTAAAGAACCCTCCCTATTCTACGGCCAGCAGTGCTGAGCACAGGCAAAATTTGTCGCCCTTCACCGGCACAAGGTGACATCTCCATATGAGTGAAATATTCTTGAGTGGGACGTTAAACAACAATACCATACCATAGCCCTTCACTGGCACACAGTGACGTCTCCATATGAGTGAAATACATGTATTTTTGAGTGGTAGGTTAAACAACAATACCATACCATTAATTGGGACACGTTGCATCAGAACAGACATGTTGGGATTAACAATTAAGGCTCCACTGAGCTTGCAGACTAACCTGCCTTAGACACCCACTGAATTAAAGAATTACGTGTCTTATGTGACCTTAATTTTGGTTCCCAAAAGTTTTATAATTTGCATTTAAAATTTTTGCGATTTCAATGCTATCACGAAATATCGCGAAAATTGGATCGAGAACCGCAGAAAATTCCAGTTATACAGTATATCACCTGAATTAAGAGATCACCTCTCATATGTGACCTTTTTTGCTACTTCCTTTGAACGGTCTCTTAAAACAGGTTAGACTGTATAACATTATAAGCTATGATAGATTCACATTTTTCACATGTTGGTTATGAATGTTATCACACACAGTTAAGGTACATGTATCTAATGGATTATCATGTGATATCAATTTTATCACATGATATCCAAACAAGAAGTATGCAGATATCACATAATCATGTTAGATATCACAGCATGCCATACAAATATGTCACACATCACTGCATGTCATTATTGCTTTCTGTAGGAGTGCTTCACGGTTCAGTGGCTGTCGCACGCCAGGGTCTATGGTGTACGTGTCACCCAATCAGGATGTCAGGAGAACTAATGCGCATGTCCGATCACCATTTAAGCATGCCGTTAACAGACCTGAGTCACCTCTGGTAAGTGTAGTGTCCAACCTCAATCAAATTCCATCTTCAGTCGTCTCTTTTGCAATGTTTTGCATGCAGATTTATGTACATGTAGTTCAACTTTAGAAAGTCTTATATTAAATATTTTCACTCTTTCTGAAAAAACTGTGAAGGGATCTTCCTTAAATCCTGTATGGATTTTTGTATAGCATGCCATATTTTGGAACTGATCCCAAAGCATTATGACTTTAAAGGGGGAGTTTATTTTTTATACTGTGAATCTTGTGATCACTATTTTCTAAAAGTTACTGAAGGGATCCTTCCTTAAATCTTGAATGGAGGTTCCCTTAGTGGTTTAGTTTTGCATGCCATATTTGGGGGGGGGGGGGGAAGAAGAAATGGAGCCCCAAAGGCACTGCATGAGGCTTGATAGAGAATGTTTAGATTTGGGAAATTGACTGTTTTCCATATGCATTATTGTTCAAGAGTTATTCCCCTTTGGTGGCCATATTGTATGGCAACATGGAAACTTTTCTTTTTTATGAAACCAAATTTGATAACGTTGTAGTAGTGAAAGAGCCATCATAATTTTCATCGAATTAGTTGTTTAGACGACTGAATACCTGAAATAAATATTTTGACCCAAATAAAAGTTTTTGATACTATTAATACCCAAGAATACTTCATTTAGTTTGGTTGATTTATGTAGAAAAAAACGTATATGCTGCCATACAACATGGCCGCCGAAGGGAAATAACTCTTGTAAAATACTGCTATCGGAAAACAGTCTATAGAAATAGGTGTCCATTTATTGAATATATTGACAGAACTAAATGTTAGAGAAAAGGGAAAAGAACCGTCAGTCATAGTCCATGAAAGATCTAATGATGGTGGGCATCAATATTCTTCTAGGATCTCTTGCCATATAAACTTAGCCACCCATGCACAATTGTTACAGTCCTAAAATGTACACTACTTGAAATGTGGTGGCAAAATGTGGAAACCTTTGTCGCTTTGAAGACTATTCTAAATTTCTTTTGTATCCATGCTGTCAGTGTTCTTAACCATACAATATAGAAAATGATATGATTTTCAGTGGATGTTATAATTTCCCATTTAACTAAAATAATACAAGAAACATAATCAATGATTTTGCATCCTGAGCGTAGGTCTATCAGGAAATTTTGCCTTGGAATTACTACTTTACGGACATTGAGCTATTGTTGAACCACATGCCAATATTCCAAAGTTTTACCTATCTGACATCAGTATTCAATATGGTCAATGCTGATTGAGGAATTTTCTCACCATAGCAACCAATGTTTGATGTGTGATAGCATTAGCATTAAAAATCATTTACAGTGGAACCTCATTAATCTGGACACCTTCGTTCCCAAGCAAAATGTCCGGATAAATGAAGCGCCCGGATTACTGAAACATGCATATCATNNNNGGCTCGTCTGTATTTAGATTATTTTGCATGTTTTTTAAGGATATACCACAAGCCCCAGGGACAGACCTTAAGGAAATGACCGCTATAGCCACATACCACATTGGAAAGGTACTGGCCAAAGAGAAAGTAGAACAGAAAAAGAGGCTGCATGGCAAGCTGCTAAAGGGAAAGTAAGTCTGTCTACTGTCTATAAGTCTTCCCATTTTCTACAAAACTGTCCGTTTTCTACAGGACCGTACAGGACTGTCCACTTTCTACAAGTTTTTTCATTTTCTACAAGATTGTCCACTTTCTACAGGACTGTCCACTTTCTACAAATCTGTTCATTTTCTACAGTGATCTTAGGCAAGGGATGTTACTAGACGTTAATTTGAACTAATTTTAGATCACTAAAGATTCACGGTATACGTTTCTACCAAATTTTGATGAGTTGAAATGAAAATTGATAAAGGAAACTAATTGAACAAATATTAGTTTATTATGTTCCACAAGAAAAAGCCAAGAGTATGACTTTTGAGTGTAGCTCAAATATAGCAGAGCATTGCTGATAAGACCTCTTATGTGACAAGCTAAACATGGTCAGATCTGTGAGGTGGCCAGAAGAATCAGGTTGATATTTAAGAATATTGACAGTCTGAATATTAATATCTTTGATAAAGCTAGATGATCGAGTATGTGAGGAAGTTTTTCAGCAAGTTACAACTGAACTGCTACTAAAACAAGTGACAAAATAAAAAAAAAATCAGGAGTATAAGATATTTTAGTTGATCCTATTTATGCCCCCCCAAAAGCAAAGTTTCAGGGGCATATGGTTTTAGGTCTGCCCGTCCGTCTTTCTGTTTGTCTGAAAATAAAACAACATAACTCTTGATTGGTAAGTAATGGGGCTTTCATACTCCACATGTGCATTCCTTTAACAAACCCTTTCTGTTGGTACCATAGTTTTTGACCTCATGACCTTGACCTCTGACCTTGACCTACTTTTGAAAATCTTGAACATTGGCCATAATTTCGGATCTGAAGTGATACAGATTTCATATTTAACATGTGTATTTCCAATGAAAAGACTTTTCTGTTTGTACTATAATTTTTTGACCTCTTGACCTTAGACTTTGACCAGCTTTTGAAAAACTTTAACTTTGGCAAGAACTTCTAATTGGTAAAATATAGGGCCGCTATATTTTACATGTGTATTCCTTTTGGCAAGACCTTTCTGTTGGTACCATAATTTTGTACCTTTTGACCTTGACCTTGTGACTTTGACCTACATGTTACTTATGTAGCTGCTCTCTGGAGGCATCAGTGTTTAATAAAACATCTTGTTCTATGATATTTACATGTACCCTGATAATATTCCCATTACTGTCTTCCTGTGATATATGACTTTGTTTTTTATGTGAATGTTACTGTATACAGGTCTGTGCCCAATCCAGGGGAATTAGAATACATCTGGTAATGTTTTGCACGATCTGTGTGTGCTGACTGTATCTTGATCTTGTGTGTGAACACTTTCTCTATCACCAGAGTTGCTCTGGACATTATCTGCCATGTCACTCTACCTCTGGGTCTTTCAATAATTTTCACAAAGCTACGATTTTTAAGATGTTTGACTTCGAATCGAAAGGTTTGGAGTTCGAGCCTGAGCCAC